>JAYMSP010000272.1:0-61993 GCA_036897095.1 Plantago elongata | reverse complement strand
ATATGTATATATGTATATATGTATATATATATACATATATGTATATACATATGTATATGTACATATACATATATTATATACATATGTATATGTACATATATATATATACATATACATGACAGTAGATTTTTTCTTCTTATTTATAGTAAATAATAAATAATTGTAAATTTCATTGATCATCCAATCCTTCAGCCCTTTATAAATCTCACGTTGAGATTCTTTTCTATTAATAAATATTAAAGTATACAACACACTCAATTATATCTCCCCAGTTTCACACTTTATTTAAATTTATGGCTAACCTAGAGCAGCAACGCACCATCGAAAGCAGCCAATCTGAATCGGTTTGGCTCACAATTCCTTCTATTTAGCTTAAATTTTATATGTGTACATATGCACACATCACATTCAACATCTTCATTTTGTTTTAATTTTAGACAGATTGATTTTATATATATAAAGAAAATGAACGAGTCCGTCCAATTGGAATCGATCTCAATTGATTCTTTGTTGCCGCTCAACGGAGCGGTAATAGGTAGAGATGACAGAATTTGTACCTGTGACATTTTGTACTCAAAACAAATGCGCTTTTATTTATTTATATATATATATATATATATTATTTGTTTTTGTGTGTGTTTACATTTACGTACACTTTATAGAAGCGAGGATGGAGGAGCTTTTTGCAATACGTTGGCCCTGGTTTCTTGGTTTCTTTGGCCTATCTTGATCCGGGGAATTGTAAGTTTTTCATATGTCTTGGGTAGTGTTAAATCGGGGACGGAAGTGCAAACTTGATTTTGTTTAGAAAGATTGATCGAATCGATATGCACGATTATTCTCAAATATTCAATTTTGCGTTCATTTTCAATATAGACTAGCTAATGCGTAGTTTATCGTGAATGGATTTGCAGTGGAGACGGATCTTCAAGCTGGTGCAAACCATGGATATGAAGTAAGTAATTATTTTGAGAAACTCTCCGGTTGGTGAGATTCCTACATTAATTTTGCATTATTGTATATTTATTATATATTTTTAAATTTCTGCAACTTCATAATAAAATTTAATAAAATTTACTGTACAATTATTATGCAATAATATATACAATTTGTAAAAGTACACGAAACATACAAAAATCCACAATTTACGTACAATATCGTACAATTAATATACAATAATGCAGTAATCTCACGAACCATGAACTCATACACATTTTTGTATAATTATTATTACCATTTACCACTACTTAATAACTCGTATAGTTTCAATTTATAGCCATTTACCAATTACTATTATAGTCCAGTACTCCAGTGCATAACTGCACATGTAACATTTCCAAGTTCATGAATACATGGAAATGGTGGTTTAGGAATTTGTTGGGATATGCCTTTTAGGGTTCCAAACTCCAAAGAATGTGACTGGTAACTAGAAAAGGTGATAAATAAGTGGAATCGATTTACACCTTATGATTTTAGATTTGTATAACCACTATATAAATATACTCATCTCCATGAAGTTAATTTGGTCATAAAAAATACACTCAAAAAGCGTGCATTAATGTAATATGTTACACCAAAAAGAGAAAGAAAATGCTAAAACTCGTAAAATTCGTAAGTTTTTTCGAGAGTTCTGAGAGTATGTATTATTATATAATAATCGTGCAGTGTTATGTATACATGGTAGATTTTTATATATTTATAAATTATTTATTATAGTATATTAATTGTGCAGCTAAATTGTTTTGTGTAGGAATCTCCGAATATTCCAAACTCTCAAAAAGTTTCTCAAAAGAAAAATAGCTAGACTTAGATTGCAATTTAGGTGTTCAATTTAATACACATTTATAATAACAAAACACAATAATATATATTTTTCAAATCATATCCAATTATTTTCCTTCTTCTTGATTAATGACCAACCGCTCCAACACATCTCCTCCGTTAAAACCAGCTCCGAACTGACATAACCTGACCAACCACTCACTAGGAGATTTGAAACAATCTGATCGAAGCCATCAAAAAGCTCCCTATGGGAGCTTCTATAGCTCCGGGTCATGAGCTTTTGACAACTTCAATCTGAGCTTCTTTTTTTAAAATTAAGAAAAAATAGTTTTTTATTGAAGAAGATGAAGGGGGGAAGGGAGAAGAATAAGTGTGTATTTACAAATTTTTATATTAAAATTTGATTAAAGTTGATTTTAAGTAAAAGTGAATAGTGTTTAATATAATTGTAAATGTAGAAGTTGTAGTATTTATAAAAATTAACTAAATAAATTCTTTTTAATTTGAAAAAATCTACTACTTGTTTAAAGTAATTAAAAACAGCTATTGTGTTGCTTCTCTGATTTTGACTGTCACATATTTTTCATAGAAGTTGCAGCACAAGTCATAATTTAAAACACTAAAACTATTTTTACTATTTAAAAATTACAAAAGCACTCTTTTTAAGAATTTGCGAACACAAGCTAAGGAGATCGAAGGTAATGGGTATTGATTTTGAAGAATAAAAAATGATGGGCTTTGTTTGTAAGTGTTAAATATATTTTGGGTTATTTTTGTAATAAGACATAATTTAATATGATATATGTGAAAAAGTTGACTTTCAGACCTATCTGTAATTACGATTTTTTCGTGTGTAAAAAACGGATATTTATGTAATGAATATAAGGGACCTCAATGACAAGAGGCTATATTGCAGGGATGGTATCTGCAATTTTCTCAATATCTCATATATAAATTGTTTTATTTGTTCTTTACTGTTTATAAATTTTGCAGCTACTCTGGGTGATTCTTATCGGGTTGATCTTCGCTCTGATAATTCAATCTCTTGCGGCCAACCTTGGAGTTACCACAGGTCAAATTTGTATAATATAATGCATTTTGTATAATAAATATGTCAGTAGAATTTGTTGCGAATGAGGTTTTGTTCAATTGGTTAAACTGATGTCTCATGACGCGATAGTAATAAGCTAGTTTTGTAATTGTTGACAGAGTGCGCCTCATGGGACAAGCTTGTTTTGTGATTGTTGATTGAGTGTGATAGTTAATGTACTTCTTTCATTAAAACATTAAACGTCGTACGTGTTACAGGCAAACACTTGTCGGAGCATTGCAGTGCTGAGTATCCGGTGATTGTCAAATACTGCCTCTGGATTTTGGCTGAGGTTGCTGTCATAGCGGCTGACATCCCCGAAGGTAAATGTCGTATGCAGTTATAATTCACCAAGAAAGGAGAATATACGACATACCCAGATATAGTTTCATGAATTGTTAACTTGTTATACATTTGTAACCACGACAGTGATAGGAACGGCCTTTGCTCTGAACATTTTGTTCCACATTCCAATCTGGGTTGGTGTTCTTTGCACGGGATTCAGCACTCTTCTCCTAATCGGACTGCAAAGATATGGAGTATGTCGATTTATGTAACTTTTCTCTAAGATATATGCTACATTATCTTGTTGTCGAATTTTAAAGTAGTTGAAACACTTCAAGCTCATGACAAATGTATTTTTCTGTTTAATCATATAAATGTGGAGCAGGTGAGGAAGCTTGAACTTTTAATAGCAACTTTGGTATTCGTGATGGCGGGATGCTTTTTCGGAGAATTAAGCTATGTGAAGCCTCCTGCGACAGAGGTACTGAAAGGACTGTTCATTCCTAACTTGAAGGGAGATGGTGCAACACCAGATGCCATCGCGTTATTTGGTGCCCTCGTTATGCCGTAAGTATAAATTTCTAAGACAATGAAGTATAGCTAACTGACTAGCTCAGTTGGTCTCCCATCGTCCAATAGGTTAGGATCGAGCCGTTAAAGAGTTTTATGAGAAATCTTTACTGATCCTCCAGTTACAAGAATTATGTTAACCGTATTACATGTTGTATGTTTATACGTTTTTTTTTTAAACGACAAATACTACATTACACATATATCAACACCACAAATTTACTCCTAAATCACCTTATATCTCTACCAGAATCGAACAATGCACCTCCTCCCCTTATGTCTCCTGGTACATTACGTACCTATACCAACACCACTACTCTGCTCCCAAACCACTTTTGTATGTTTATACGTTAACTTCAGTGTTATGAACTGAGCAGGCATAATCTTTTCCTACATTCTGCACTGGTATTATCAAGGAGAGTACCGAAATCAGTTCGTGGCATTAATGTAAGTAACCAACAAGTCAAGTTTCTACTGTTCTTGAAAGATGCTGGTTTGCCTCTTGTAACTTTTTTCATCTAACAAATTTATATCTTACTACATCTTTTCAGGATGCATGTAGATACTTCTTGATAGAGAGCGGATTTGCATTGTTCGTCGCATTTCTGATCAATGTAGCGATTATTTCAGTGTCTGGTACCGTGTGCTTACAAGACAATCTTTCGAAGGATGATACAGAGAGATGCAGTGACTTGACACTCAATTCTGCAGCTTTCCTGTTACAGGTTAATTTCTTTCAAGATTAAGGCAATGCTATGTTGCAATCAGTAAAACTTGAAAAAGATTATGTAACTTTACGTTTTTATTTGGTGTCAGAATATTTTAGGGAGATCAAGCTCAACAATTTATGCCATTGCTTTACTAGCTTCAGGGCAAAGCTCCACCATTACTGGCACCTATGCAGGACAATACATTATGCAGGTATGTCAGTTATACGAACTTGTCAGCGTGTGCGAAACAATGTTGACGAATTGATCTTTTCAAATGCTCAGGGATTCTTGGACCTGAAGATGAAAACATGGGTTAGAAATTTAATGACAAGGTGCATTGCCATAGCACCTAGCCTAGTTGTTTCAATCATTGGAGGACCTTCAGGATCCGGCCAACTAATTGTCATTGCATCGGTATGTAGTCGTTATTCCTAACATTCTTCTGTGTAGATGTATAGAACTGCACTCGGTCACTCGCATTGTTAATGTCAAACTTGCATCAAATGACTTTAGCAGATGATACTATCATTTGAACTTCCCTTCGCCCTGATTCCATTGCTCAAGTTCAGCAGTAGCGCAACCAAGATGGGACCTCACAAGAATTCAATTTACGTAAGAAACCCTCAATTTTCGGTTTATGAATCCCTGGGGAAGAGATCATTCACCATAGCAGTGAGCCCACATGGCTAACCATGCATTTTTAAAACTAATTGTTTGCAATTGTAGATTATTGCGTTCTCATGGATATTGGGTCTCGGACTCATCGGCATCAATGTATACTACCTGACCACAACATTTGTCAACTGGCTGCTCCACAACAACCTCCCAAGAATTGGGAATGTGTTCATCGGAATCGTAGTGTTCCCTGTGATGGCAATCTATATATTGTCCGTAATCTATCTCATGTTCCGCAAAAACAGAGTTGTCACGTTTGTTGATTCGACAAAGCTCAACCCTGTTACCCAGGGACGAATGGAGGATGGTTCGATAAATGCAGGTAACGACCAAGCCGGATTGCAGCCGGTTCCTTACAGAGAGGATCTTGCTGATATCCCATTTCACCAGTAGAGTTGTTGTTTGTCATTTTCAATGGTAGATAATGAGTTTGGTTGTCTTTTTAATTTATAAAACACATCGCAGCTACCTGGTAATTAAAGAGTATCCGATGGATGTTAAATTCCAACTTTCAAATATTTACCATTTGTCTTCATTTCTGAAATCAATTTTGTCTTTTTTCTTAAATTTAAACTCTAGGACCAAGCTTCTTCTGAAGACGACCCATGACAATTTTATATTTCGATTTTCTTTATGACAATTTTATATTTCGATTTTCTCCAATTCCATGTTTCATGTCACTTTGGAAATCCTTCCATAAACTGATAGTAATTACCACCAAGACGTAGTAAGAACTTGTCCGTGGACTTGGAAACCTAATACAATACGCATATGATATGATTAAATTGTAACATTTTTCTAACAATTAACCATATCGCCCAATCGAAAAATGAATTGAGGCGAATTATAAACAATTGGGTTCGAATGGCTAAATGCCCAAAATGTCAGTAATACCTCTTATTTTAGTTTTTTCTACACTCACCTTTTAAATAATCATTTGATATACCATAACTTTTGCAATTGAAACCATAATACTTGGGCCAGCCTTAGTAAAATTCAAAACAAACTGGATTTACAAATTGTCGAATTAAAAAATATACATGATCAAAATTAAATTGAATTTGTTAAATGTTAAAATTCAAAAATATACAATGATGAAAATGAAATTGGGTTTGGTAAAACTAAAATGAGCCAATGTTGGGGTCAAGAATAGGGTCAAGGGCTCAACTCATGTCTCGGAGTTTACATAACTTGAGCTGGATTATGCTCGAACCCCTTAAATCTTACTAATTCGAAATGCTAAACTAAATAATATGACAATTCTTTAAGATCACTCACGATTTCAGCTATATTATGCATAAGTACTGTTGTGCTTACCTTCATACTTATGCACACTGTCCTTACAACTGTGTATAACCATACATCCCCTGTTGTTGCACGACTGACATCTGGGGATGTAAGGGTTGGTTGTTACCGTAAGTGAAAGGCTGTGGAGATCCTAACATTTGCTGCCTGCTATGCCCCGGAGCATTGTTTGCTATGTTGGCAGGTGGGCCCATTGTCCGAGATGGCCCAGCAGACCCAAACTGCAGCGACGATGATGAGATCATCTGAGCATGTTCAGAAGCAAACCTTTGCCTAGTTCTCTCCATTTGTTCACATTCTCTCATTAACAAGGTCTCCACTTCTGCAAACTGCTTCAGCTTTAGCTCTAATCTCTTCAGCTGAGCGAAGAATCAGATAATATGTTAGATGCTGGAGGAATTAGATGTGTGTTGTCCAAGAAATGCTAGATTTCAAGTAAATGAAACAGTACGGAATCATAGCATGATTTATTGAAATAAGATAAATGAAATTTAGTAATGTTTCAACAGTTAAAAATCTTATTAAAAAAAACAAAAGAAAAAACCAAAGGAGATGATGTTGATGTACTCATTTCAGAATACAAGTTGACGAACATGTAACATAAGCAGGTAAGAATTTGACCCTGTAATTCCAGGTATTCTCCAGACTTCATTTCTTATTTGATGTATCCAGCTTGTCTTGTCACTTATGAATAACATTTGCTGGGAGAGAACTCTAATATATCAAACCAAAACAAGGAACTTGAATTTCTATTTGTTTCTACGTCATGCACTAATTTTAATTCCCACTTGTTGACTGATCCCAAAGAAGAGCCCCAAAATATATAGTTGCAAACGGGCACCCTAATACATGCACAAACAATTTACCAAACGGACAGAAAGCTGGCACGAGGTTTACGATCCGGACAAGTTCAATACCTGATGATTTACTATATTAGCAGACAACCTCTGGATTTCTCGCTCTTCATGATCGGCAAAGAGTTTTGCTTTCAGTGCCGCAGCAGCAAGACCATCTTTGGCAGCAGCCATTACCCGCTCAGCAGATATTGGAACTGCCCCTCCATCATGTTGACTCCTAGGACCTTGAGAGAACACCACCCTTAGATATGCTCAAGAATTTCAAGGAAAGGAAAATATCATGTGTATATATTATACCATTATTACTAGACTTCATAATATCCCCATGAGAAATCCCTTCATTGCCACCATCATTAAACAGTGATGCCAATGATGCGTGGGCACAGGCAGCAGCAACTCTAGGACCCAGTGCAGAAGAAATAAATGCCACCTGGCAATAAGCGAAAAAGTTTGTAAGGCTGCTTAGTAGAAGCAAGTGTCAATGTGTCATGATCACAAATAGTTACAAGAGAACTTAGATTCTCCAATGACTGACATGAGCACAGAAGGTTCAGCTGACTACAAGTGCATTTGTATATACTGTGTTTATACAAAAGTTTTAGGAGTAATACATAAGAGTGCCAACTAGAGATAAAAGAAGGCAAAGCAAGAGAATCTGATTAAATTTTCAGTACTCATTGCTAAAGATGGTAGCAGAGAATGCATGGTATATTGGTATGACCCCAACTCTTAATTTAGGGATGTAAATGAGCAGAAATTAATTAATAAATTAAAAGGTAAAGCAAACTCAAAACTGAATTTCAGAACCACTAGAACTAAACTGTTACCCGAAACGAATCAAGTAATCTTATAAAAAGATAAGATGAAAGATAACTCAGTTTTCCTGGTTTATTTTTGCTGATTATCCTTTTTAGTTAGATTAGCTTTTAGGCAGGCGAGTCTTACAAAGTCCTAAGCAGATTTCTACTTCCATGATCACCATCCTGCTCTGACCGTTCACTACATTTAACTCTTGTAGACACTATGTACTATCTAAATGTTTACAAAAATCATAAAGGGTGGAAAAACGCTGTACCAGACTCATCACAGGATTTGCAGAATTTGAGAAAGGAAACTTGCTTTCAGAATAACCGCCCTGGAGGCTGAACCCTGCACATGTTTAAATTTCGACAATAAATACGCTTGAAATTCCTCGGTGTGAACAGAAACCAATAGAAACACATCACCAACCATTTGAATTTGGGTCTCTTTCATGGTTGTCATGATTCCATACAGTTGATGAACCAGATGTGCTCGGGCAATCAATATTTTCTAGTGAAGAACCATCTAAAGGAAGACGCACAAAATGAAGAATGCACTGTGGTTTTGACTTTGTTCCGACATGCTCGGCAATTTTATTCCAGTTTTCACTGTGCAGCTGCATTCCTTCAAGCAGCAGTAAAGTTTCCTGGTCACTCCAACTATCTCCGTCCACATCTCCATAATCCTTCATGGAATCGGCCTTCACAAAGTCCAAGCTAGAATGACCAGGAACAAATCTACCCTCATGAAAGCAATCCAAACACAGTGACACGTCAACCTGTAGAAATATTGGGTGAGACACACAAGTCCCAAAACATCTTGTAGCATCATTCTCTCTTTAATTATCCAAAATCTAAGTTGTTTTAAAGGCGATTCTAGTCAATGACAACTCCTGCAGTACTGAGTGGTAATATGATATCCCGTGAACTGACAACAACAAAATCAGTAGCTGTTCAAAGCAACAGATTGACAGGATACTTAGAAAAACTGCTTGGATAGAGTAATATATAGAATTGATTTCTGACACAAGTTATCTTCCCTCACCTCCCTATTATCCCAAAATCTGTTGCCAGATGGAGACTTCGAATATTTTAATACTATAGTAATACTTGACACTTAGTAAAAACATGGAAAACCTATTCCATAGCATTTAAGTTCTGTTCTCGGGGTGTTTATTGTATTATTTAATGTTATATGATGTTGAATACAGACAACGGTTCAATATACTACTTGTAGGCAATAATGAAAAGTAAAATTTCATGCACAACAAATAATTCCTTATTTTTGCTTAGAATAGTAACATTTCTGAAGAAATCAAAATTGCATACATGCAAAAGAAATGCCAGATTTCATGGTTAAATGTAGTGGTTAAATTTAACATGCCGTGCAGTTGAGTGACTCAAAAAAGCAAGCATCAAAGTCAACGGATGGTGGCATTGCCAATATTATTCCCTCCTTTTTTTTTTCTTTTTTTTTTTAGGCAAACGTCATGGCATGTAAAACATCTACATGATGTATCATAGATCAGTTGCATCCCAAAATAAAGCAAGGAAAAAAGAAAAGAAAACCTACAGATGGAACAGAACGTCAATGTGAAGTACAGTGATGAACTCAGAAGGAATGCAGAGAGAGAATAGGGAAAGAAAAGAGAATCAACAGGAGCAATTTCCTATCATAATCAGAGCCATGGTCATCATTGTTTGAAAAAAATCCAGAGTCTTATATAGACTATGATATCAATTATAATAAGAAGCTAGCATGATCAAGAACTTTAAAAAAACAGGGTCATAGACAAAACAAATTCTTCCTGAACATTTCCTGATAGTAAGAATTAATGTCAATAACAGCAACATGAAGGTACAGAAATTATGGTCGAAGTTGAAACACTACAACCATGATGTTTACCTCTTTATGCGACTGGTAGCACAATCCAGTAATAGACCGTGCACAGCTGCAGCAGCGATGCTCAGATAATTGCTCCCTGATAGTATTATCCAAGTCAGAGTTCTCATCGGGCTGAGAAACAAGTTCTGGATAAACATCAGCTGCCTTCTGCCTGCACTTGGGCTTGTCGAACTTGATTAGGCTGTCGATAGATTTTAAAGCAGCTGAAGGTACAAGAAGCTCATTATTTGAGTCCTCACACAAGTAGGTCCCATCCTTTACGGATTCATGCTTGAGGGGTGCTGCACAATAGTTAATGATCCCCCAGTGATCAAGAAACCGTGTTATCCGAGTTAAATCATCAGTACTAATACCATTTACAAGCCCCTGACAGTCATTGATTGATAGGTGTTTTTCAGGGTTCTCCATATATTTTGCAACGATAAAATTTCGACACTCCATGTATCTTTCAGGAGTATGTTCTGCTGATTTTCCAGAGAAAAAATGAGGCACCACTTGTCTCTCCAATCTATGCACTGAATTTGGTGAGAACCAGTCTGCTTCACAAAATAAACAAAACAAAAAGGATAAGCTATATAGATAATAAGGAAAGCACCTAGATACTTAATACGGTGCCTACTAAGTATATGTGTGAGTTCTTTCAGTTTATTAAACATGAGTGAGGCATTAGATCCAAAGCATAAGCAACAAAACACATCAATATGCGAACTTGTTTTGGCAGGTGACTTATGCTATCAGTTCCCAAATGTTATAGAAGGCCAGATATGACAGAGAAACAACAAGGACGTGTGTCACTAAACTCCACTCACTTCGACTTGCTAATAACAGGATTATAATTATTGAATGAGGAAAAATGAGCAACCTGAATGGGCTGGAACCACATGGACACGAGCAGCAGTTCCAAGCCGCTTCGTTACTCCATGGCCTGCAGTTATCCTTGGCGGAATGATCACATGTGAACCTCCGCCACTGCCACTTGCAGTCTCCTCCGCAGGAGCCCCTAGCAGAGCAGAACTATCACTTGGCACAGCTGACAGTGCCTGCAACTGGCCATAAGATATGTTCTCCAATATTGGCACCCCGTGGCTCCTGCTCTCCCCACTCCATGCAACCCTCTCCGCTTCAACAATGCCAAAGACTAATGAATGGGGCCGGCTCACAGCCCTCTTAATCGCGATTGGGAATTGAGATATCCTCATTCCACCATCAAGCAACTTCTCACTCTCCTTCTCTTGCCAGGCATGGTTATTACGGCCTGCGCTATGATTGTTAGGATCATCTTCTGTCTCCTGATTCTGCTGTGGATCCAGATCAGCATCATCGTCATCCTCGTTTTCATCAAGCATCTCATCGTCCGTATCTTTCAGCTTAGATTTTCTGGGACCTGGGTGCTCCCTTTTCCGCTTCCTCCACCTTCCTCTTGCCTCTTTATATATAGCAACCAAGGGGGTATAACACAAACAAGAAACATAAGTGATAGTGCAACAATTCTCCATCAATGTAATTATGTAAAGACTGTCATCTGTTTAATTTCATGAACTATCTAGTTGCACAATATCTCAACTTTTCAACTTAATTTAGATGATCGGCAAACAGGAAACCAAGGAAAATATAAAAGTATAATTATGTAACAGAATATCATCTGCCAAATTTCAGGAACTATATCTAATTGCACAATACACCTCAACTTTTCGACTTAATTCAGATGATGGGCAAAGCAAACAGGAAAACAAGGAAAATACTAATTCATTTCCAGGTAAGTAGTCATTCACACTTCACTAAAACTCAGAAAGGAGAATAAACTGGTACATCTCCATATAAAGAACTAACAAATGAAGACGAAGAAGATTAAAAAAAAAAGCTGAATTGCAATCAATACCTAAATTCTTCTTTTCATCTCGATCAATGTAAAGAGTGTCATTTGCTCGTCTACATCTAATTAACACAAAATCCCAACTTTCAACCCAAACTCAACTCCAAAAACACAAAACAGAAAAAGCAATAACAAAAAAACTTCAATTGCTGGAATTCGCATCAGTATAAATAAAACAACAAAACAGAATTCAGCTCATCACAGCTACATGAACCACTTAACTACTAACAATCTTCACATAAAACCCTTAAAAACAGATAAATCAAATGCTAGCCAGCTCCATGATCAAATGCTTATTCATAACCAAATTGAAACTGGGGTTTGTCAGAGTTACCTGCGGAGGAAGCTGGCATTGGAGAATTGGGGAAATATTTTAGCAGCAGAGGTGGAGAAGAATGGGGTTTAAGGGGGCTAGCAGAAAATTGTGGGGTCTCTGTGATTGGTGAGGTGGAGTTGAGATTGTTTGTGGTGTGTGAGATGTGTGTGAGAGAGAGAGGAGAAGAAGAAGAGAGAGAGATGGGGGAAAATTGATTTCTTGATTTCTATCTCTGATTTGGGGGAAATTTTGTGGGAGCGTTTCGATATATTTTGGTATGTTATTATTATTGTGATTATTGTGATTTGTGACAGCTAGGTTGTGCAAAAGGAGAGCCTTGTTCTTGCCTTTTGGTCCTTTCAGTTTGAACGTGATGCACTTTGATGCCTGCGTATTTTCACTTTTTTCTTTATTCAACGATATTTTCGGAGGAGAAATTTTAACAAAAAACTTTCGAGATTAAGTATTACAAAAGAAAACCGATATGTATTAATATAATATTGTAACTCAACAAGTATAGTGTTAAACTATAATGATGATGCAACACAACAAGTCATGTGTTAATGGACAACAAAGCGTTGCTCAATTGGTAAGACGATTCAACTCCAACCAACAGGTCGGGGTTCGAGTCTATCCCTTAGCCGTTTAAAAGTAAAAACAAGTCATATATTAATATAATGTTATAACGCATAAAATTTGTAATTGTAATAAATTGTGTGGATATCTCCAGGTAATACACTATAAGAAAGGTGAAATATGAGTATGTCACACACTGGAGCTAGATTGTGTTTTTGCACAATGTTAGTTTATAAGCTCCAAGAGCTTATTTAAGGAATATTTATTACTAATTTTTCAACTTCATCAATTTTTTTATAAAAAAAAAGTTCGTTATGTGAAAATACAGCTTCTCAAACAATTCAGCTAATTTTATTGATAAAAAAATATTACTTGATTAACTACCAACTAATTAATCAGTTACTAACTAACTTTTATGTTAATTTTGCTAAACATATCCTTCGTCATTTACTCAAAATAAACTTGGCATGCGAACTATTATCTTATTGAATCAGTTGCTTAATAAACTTGGCATGTGAACTATTATATTATGAATCAGTTGCTTATTGATAAATTGAGTAAGTGTGCCAGTTGCTTATTGATAAATTGAGCAAGTGTGCCAGGATGTGTGTTTTAGAATATGTATGGTTTTCTTCAAGTCACAAGAAGCATGACTTTGTACAAGAACGTTGCTCTTTGCTGTGTGTTCTAACAATTTTTTTTTTAATATATGGAGGAAGGAAAATTACATCCTTATGTTAGTTATTTTTCCTTCAAAGGAGGGAGCCAAAGTGGAGGGAATCCCAAATTTTTAATCCTAACAAATTTATTTTAACTCAACTTTTCTATTTGACTAGTAAAATGGTTTTCGAATAAATTATACTGAAGTCTTAAAAAAGATAAAATTTTCTTAAGTAATAGAAAAGTGAAGATTTTTTTAGGTTTTTGAGTTTAACGATCTGACTGGTTGAGTTTCTTATAAAATTGATGAGACACATTTTTCATCATACTTTTAATAGATTATGTTATGGTTTTAAGTTGATATCATTGATAGTTTTAGTTAAAGTGTTAACGTATTTTATTAATATTTTAGTATATCATGTGATAGTTTTAATGGGTCAATCACATTTGCTAATTTTTAAGAGTAATGTATTTAAGAAGCTACATGATAATTTATAAGATGGTTTGTTATACTTTCCAATGACAGTTTAATATCATTAAACCACCTTTAAATAAATTTAAAAGTTTCGGGGACTAATTAAAATATTAATAAATAAGCTTACAATAAACTACTCGAGACATGTACTCACAATTTTGAAATATTTAGTCATTCAAAAGTTTTACAACATCTTTTCTCACATAAAAAAATTACAAGAAACGTGCATTTGGTACTTCTTTTTTTTACAAATGCAAGCTCAGATGTTAAAATATGCTTTTTTTTTTTCGGGATTAAACTTGTGGGTGATTTCGTCTTGCCGCCTCTTTGTTGGTTATGCTTCTTGCTTTACACCTTTGAGCGGCCTATCATCAAACTCAATGTCATCGTCATCACCTGCTTAAAACATTCACTGACAAGGTTAATATAATAATAACTCTCATTAGGACTTAAAACAAAAAAGAAACATGTAAAACAAGCCAAAAAGAGTATAATTGATGCTTTAAAACCATATCAGTAATAATTAAAACTATAGCATAGCATAAACATACAACACAGACAGTAACATTGATGCTTAAAATAACAACAGAGACTTGTAAAACTAGAACAATTCATCTTAAAACTATTCGAATACATTTGCAAGCAATCAAATCATAAATATTTCATCAAAAGTTTAAAGTCCAATGTTTATACTTAAAATTGACAATATGTATTAAAACTATGACATATGAGCTAAAACTAATAGTAGACAAAAATATTCAATGCAAGCTAAAATAGTAACATTGAAGCTTAAAATCATAATAGTGAACCTTAAAATTGTAACAATGCCTCTTAATTCTATATAAGAAAACTAAAACATGCAACACAAGTTAAAAATAATATAATTGATGACTAACTCTATAATGGTGTCTCTTAAACTATAACAATGTTTTTTTAAACTATTATTAAGCATTTGCAAAAGTTAAATCATAAATATTTCATTTGGAGCTAAAAACACTAACATTGCTTTTTTAAACTATAATGATAGGTCTTAAAACTATAAAATATATGCGCTAAAAACGTAACTGCTTAAACTATAACACAAGCTATTAAAATTATAATATATTTTTTTTAAACAATGATAAAACACCAAATAACATGATTTCGAAATTATTCAGTTTTTACAATACTAATTTCAGGTCTACTTCCAAATATAATCAATTTATTCTGAGCAATTAAATGCCGATCCAAACATGGAATCAACTTTGAGTATCTTGATCCACACTCAAAGAACATGGTCAACTATCAGTATGAAATTTACATATGAGTTGTCTTTAGCCCAACCTTCGTATGAGAAAGTATCATCTATTAAAGAATGATCTAATTCCCAAATTGTTTCCTCCACTTGTGAAAAATCAATTGAATATAGACTACACAATAGCACACACATTTGAGGCTCCAAAATACATTAATAAAATTAAATTAAAGAGAGCTACTTGAGATCAATTAGATGAATAAGGAAATGGCAGTGAGCAGTGAATTGTTGTTACCGGACTGCAGCTCGGCTTGCACCACAGCTCCGCCTCATTTACCATAACAGATCGGATCGACACTGATTTGATGTCGATTGGGATTGGAATTGCCGATCGGAGTTCAGCGGAACATTTTTCGATCGCCAATATCGTGGAATGTCGCCAGCGAGATACTCCGACATGGATGAAAAATGAGCACTATCACATATCGACATAGAGAGATTTGGGGATAAATGGTTATCTCACTAGATTTTTTTTAGTGAGAGAAAGATGTTGATTGGTATAGATTTATGAAATAGTATTGTGTTGTTTATTTAGAGTATTTATATAAAAGATACTGACCGGTTTTATATTGTCCATGATCGGTCTGTTGTTGTTAAAATTGAATTTTCCTATAAATTAGAAAAATCTTTCCTTCTACTATATTTACTCATAAATTAATCTCTTCGAACTCCACTCCTATGGATTATGTAGTAGAATTCAACGCTAGTCAATGATGTCTTACGAATATTTTTGTGAGTTATTTTTCACATTAATTTATTAAGAGCAGTTGAATCAAATTTAACTTTTCAAAGCTATTTACAGCCCTTCGAGCATAGCTCTCACCTTCGTTTCATCCATCGTGGAGTCTTGGAGCCCCATTGAAAAATGTATCATGTGCATGATGCCACCGATGAGCTTGTTGTACTTATATTTAAAGGTAGTACAACTGGATCATGTGTTCTTAGTGAGGTTGCGCTTATTTCAAAGTCCAGATTAAATAGTTTCTTTTAATGTTTCTGAATAACCGTTTTGTGCCAACAATTTTCTTTGTGTTAATATATATATATATATATATAACCAACGACTATATTTTTTAAGAGCTATGAATTTACACCAATCTTCACTTATCTCACCACATGACCTCAAGTTTCCCCTTGTCGACACCGCTATCATAGTAATCCTGGAATGAAATGTTTCAAACTCACTCCCAAGTCCCAATTCCAATAGACCAATTAAAATGCCTAACACAATATATGAAGATTTTGCTCTCATAATTAGAAATATGCAGTTATAAGTAAATAATACATTTTTTTACCATACCATCCTAAACTACACTTTTGTAATTAGTGAAACAAATATGGATCGAGTTGTGTTACAAGATGAAATTTTCTTCCTGATCTTGCAGTAATATTGTTGATTCACTTCATAGTAGATGGATCCTCCGAATCATTTCAAGACTATTAGAGATTGAAACCCATAATTGAATCGTGTATGCTTCAATGTTTGTTACGTTTATTTGTAATCATACAATTTTTTGTTGTTCTTGCTTCAATGTGTATTGTTGATTTAAATGAATAGACTTGTAGTTTGTATGTTCTCATTCTGTTAAGAAAGCTGACAAATAATATTTTTAAGTACGAATTCATTAATTTCAATTTATAAATTAGTATTTAAAAGATACAAACAATTCAACGATTAAACTTGACCAGGAAATTTTCAGAATTTCACCATAAAATCAGTCGTGCTAAAAAGCGGCAACTTGAGATACAAGATTTTGCCGGTCACATTTGAGCCACGACCTCTTATCAACTATAAACACCTTCACATGCTTATTACTTCATCTATTTTAATTTTAACTTCTGGTGTTTCATTTCGATACGTATTAATTTTAACTTTCCATTATACAAATAAAAAAAATTCATCATATTTTATTTACTTATCATACCCTTTATATATACATACACACACACACACACACACACACACACACACACACACACATATATATAGGTGTGACTATGTGAGAAGTTGAAATTGAAGTGTGACTATTAAAATTAAGTCACATTGTCAGTTTATCACGACAAAGCTCAGTGATTTTTTAAGACAAGAAAGAGCAAACAGAAGAAAAATAACCTAAACTGTAAACTATTGGCTTAAACCCTTCTTCTTCCGTTATGCTCAATCACCACGCCGCCGCCCAACGGCGTCGACTGAGCTAAAACACCAGCTCCATTCGCACAACTCAAGTCCAGCCAACCACAATGGTGGAAACTTCAACACACAACAAAACAGATATCCAGGCGCACAAGATTCACCGGACTCGAAAATCCGGAGCCTCTACTAAGAAGAAATCCAAACAAAGGCGCACAAGATTCACCGGACTCGAAAATCCGGAGCCTCTACTAAGAAGAAATCCAAACAAAACGCCACTTCTAACAACGATGAGCTCACCAAGGAGCAGAAGAAGATCAACAACCCTAAGGTCTTATCCAATTCCATCACTCAACCAACGAACACACTCAATTTCTTATCCAGCTCCATTATGCTGCATTGAGTAATTTTGTGTAATTGTATTGTTAAGTTTCTGTTTACTATTGTGTTTGTGAATTCATATCATGTGTGATATATTTTAATTCATGAGATTATGTTTGCTAATGTGTTGTGTCAGGTATTTCATATTAGCACTGTATATTCATTTTAGCTCTACTAAGGCTAAAATTATATTTCAATTGATTCTTCTTCACTCAATTTGATTGGTTGTCATATCATTTATTATAATGAAATACACAAACAAATTTAACTTCGATTCATCTTTATTTTATAATTTTTTTCTTACAATTAAAATTTGAATTCTTCGAGTTCAATCCGACCCAAAATGGGATTGATCCAAATCTAATCCAATGTTTCGGATTGAACATAAAGACATCCAAAATTTAGGATAGATCGATCCGATTTTGTACCCGATACCTCTAGTCTTGTGTTCCAGTAAAAAAATAATTATTGCCTTCGATAAATATGTATAATTTAAGCGAGTTTATAATGTTCGACATTAAATGCATATAGATTTTTAAATACCTTCTTTCCAATAATTTAGAAATAAATTAAATTTTAACGCTTATAAATCTCCATGTAGAAATTAATTGAATCTTGAAAAACATATTAAAACACAAAAAATAATGAATAATAATTTTTGAAAAGGAAAATAAAACATAATTAACGAGTCAAATAAGGAACTTTAAACAAAACCTATAAGTTTTTGTAGAAGTCTAAAGCTTGCATATATAAGATGGCGTCTAGTGTACCTTATACAAAAGCACTCCTCGTATATGTCTAAATTAAACTCTAAATTTATATGTAACAAACATATCATTCTTAAAAGTGTTAAATTCTAAGAGTTATTTGAAGTTTACAATTAGAAATATTCTATGTATACTGAATATCAATGTAAGATTTGAGGAGTTATTTAAATTAATTAATTAAAAATTCGTGACAATTTAAATTTTATATTTTAAATACCCTAGCCTACTTCAAACATTTATCTAATTGGGCCCACAAAAGTTACGGCTCTATAGGGTTGAACATCTTGCATGGAATCACACCGGCCCTACCATGCCTTCATATGTTATGATGTTGAATATATGTGATCAAATTGACATATACTTTGTCCTTCGAATTCAATTTTCACTTTCCATTTACCGTCCCAAACCATTTTTTACTTCTTTAACTTGAAAATTAAATGTCCCACTGTATTATATCTCCTACTCTATTTATTATATTTTTTAATTTTTATTCTCATTCTTTTATACTCACTGCTCCGTTCCGAAACTTCACATACTAGAGTTAACGTGTAGTTTTATGTAAAAAGTTAAAGTAATGATAATATAAATATGTGGAAAAAAGTATATTTCATGACAAATTAATATTGAAGTTGCGAATATTTATTATCTATTGGAGGTGGCCATGTTAGGTAGCTTTTTTAATAATTTATAAACATGACAAACAGGGACGAACGCAGAAATATATGTCAGGAGTAGCGAATTTTTTACTATAAATTTAATTAAAAAAATTCACTATTAATGACTAATGAAAATTACGTTTTCAAAACTCACATAGTAAAGAACAATGTTTAGACTATAATTTTTTAAATTATATGCTCATAAACGGGAGGAATTAGATATAATATAGTTTTGTTTAGATTGAATAATTTTTTAAAATAAATTAAATAAATGAATTTACCATTGAATAGAAAAAATAAAAAAATAAAGAGAGTTAAATGAATATACATTGAATTTACCATTAAATAAAAAAATTTCATCATATTTTATTTACTTATTATACCCTTTATTTATATATATACTTTTTAATTTATAGGTGTGAGTGAGAAGTTGTAATTGAAGGTGACTATTAAAATTAAGTCAGTTTCTCACGACAAAGCTCATCGATTTTTAAAGAAAAAAAGAGGCAAACAGAAAAAAAGTAACCTAAACTGTAAACTCTTGCTTAAACCCTTCTTCCGTTCTGCTCAATCACCACTTCCGCCGCTGGACTTAAACCCTTCTTATTCCGTTCTCCTCAATCACCACCTCCGCCGCTGGACTTAAACCTTCTTCTTCCGTTCTGCTCAATCACCACCTCCGCCGCTGGCGTCGACTGAGCTAAAACACCAGCTCCATTCGCACAACTCAATTCCAGCCAACCACAATGGTGGAAACTCCAACACACAACAAAACAGATGACCAGGCGCACAAGCTTCATCGGACTCGAAAATCCGGAGCCTCTGCTAAGAAGAAATCCAAACAAAACGCCACTTATAACAACGATGAGCTTACCAAGGAGCAGAAGAAGATCAACAACCCTAAGGTCTTATCCAATTCCACTACTCAACCAACGAACCACTCAATTTCTTATCCAGCTCCATTTTGCTGCATTGAGTAATTTTGTATAATCTTGTATAATTGTATTGTTAAGTTTCTGTTTACTATTGTGTTTGTGAATTCATGTTATCTCAACCAACGAACACACTCAATTTCTTATCCAGCTCCATTCTGCTGCATTGAGTAATTTTGTATAATTGTATTGTTAAATTTCTGTTTACTATTGTGTTTGTGAATTCATGTTATGTGTGATATATTTTAATTCATGAGATTATGTTTGCTAATGTGTTGTGTCAGGCATTTTATATTAGCACTAGCACTGTATCTTCAGTTTAGCTCTACTGGTATCGGATTACTTTTTGCGATGACATTTTATGTAATTCAGCTCTATTTTGATGTAATTCAGCTCTATTTTGCTGGTATTGGATTATTGTGTGATGGAATTTGATGGATTCTGATTAGTACTGTTTGGAACTGTTCAGATGAACCTATTTTATGTTTCTTATGTTTAGCTGATGAATGTTTGTGCTGTAGGCGTTTGCTTTTACTTCATCTGTGAAATCTAAGCGATTGCAATCACGAGCTACGGAGAAAGAGCAGAAAAGATTGCATGTCCCTATGAATGACAGGAGCACTGGAGAACCTGCTCCGTATGTGATTGTAGTACAGGGACCTCCGCAGGTTTGTGGTTTACTTGTGTTTTGTGGTTGCTTGTGTTGACATAATTGATATGGTATTATGGTGATGATGACAATGAGAATTTCCGCTGATGAATTGAAGGTGGGGAAGTCGTTGTTGATCAAGTGTCTTATAAAGCATTACAGCAAGCACAATTTGCCTGAGGTTCGTGGACCAATCACTATTGTATCAGGTTGGCTTCAATTCTTTCTTTTTTTCACCACTGTGCTTAAGTTTTCAACTGAAAGATGAGACATACAAGTTTTCCAAGACGTTTTTTCTAGCCTGGTAAAAATTTCTTGACAAATTTTTAGTGTATGACAAGTGGTGTTATACACACATCATCTTTTGCTTGGAGTATATAAAGCAGTCTGCTACTAATGCATTGTCATTCTCTATTCATTTTTTTAAAGAATATATTTGTGTTTTAATTTAATTATTTTAATTAGAGAAGTAATGATTGATATACGAACTAGGCAAACAAAGGCGACTTCAATTTGTGGAGTGTCCAAATGATATCAATGGGATGATAGATTGCGCCAAGTTTGCTGATCTAGCTTTGCTACTCATTGATGGAAGCTATGGCTTTGAAATGGTGAGATTTATATTTTATTACTACTTACCATCCTTTGCAATCTACAATTGGAGTATAGAGTGTGAAGTGTGAACTACCTAGTTAGGCAAGTGATATTGAAATACAAAATAATATAGGAGCGTAACTGTTTGGAAATGACAAGAAAGGGAGGTTAAATACAACACATTGCAATCTATATGCACTACTTAACAAATTTTCTTCCAACTTACTCATGGACCTGCACACTTCCTTTTGCAGGAAACCTTCGAATTCCTGAACATTATGCAAACTCATGGTTTCCCTAAAGTGATGGGTGTTCTTACACATCTTGACAAATTCGAGGATGTAAAGAAACTTAAGAAAACAAAGCAACGCCTCAAGCATCGATTCTGGACAGAGATCTATGATGGGGCGAAGTTATTTTATTTATCTGGCCTTTATAATAACAAGTAAGCTGGTAGATGCTAGTTTTTACTCCATTTTTAATAAATCTAACTTTAAGCAATTGCTTCGGTTACACTGTTTCTCATTGACCTGGTTGTCATCAGGTACACAAAACGTGAAGTGCTTAATTTGGCAAGATTTATTTCTGTTATGAAATTCCCTCCCCTTTCGTGGAGAATTTCTCATCCTTACATCCTGGCAGATCGTTTTGAAGATGTTACTGCTCCTGAAAAGGTTCACATGAATAGTAAATGTGATAGGAATATTACCTTATATGGTTATTTACGCGGCTGTAATCTGAAGAAGGGAACAAAGGTATTATCTGAAGCCCCTCCTCTGTGATTCGTGATTTATGTTTCTTCTTAAGATAATATAAATCTTTCTGAATGTTGTTTCTAGATATAGGAAATCAGTGTCAGTTATATTTAGGTGTGTTTATTAGTGTATAATTCGATGATTTATGAAATGAAACAGGCTCATATTGCTGGGGTGGGTGATTACCCTTTGGTTGGAGTCACATCACTGGCTGATCCATGCCCCTTACCATCAGCTGCCAAAAAGAAGGGACTGCGGGACAAGGAAAAATTGTTTTATGCTCCTATGTCTGGATTAGGAGATCTCCTCTATGACAAGGATGCTGTCTACATTAATATACATGATCGTTTTGTGCAGTTCTCGAAGGGTGATGAGACTAATGGTCAAGGAGCAGAAGAAGGTTAAAGCACTGCACTTAATATGTCTCTGCTGTTGCAATGTGTCATATGATACTCATCACAGAGATCCTTTACTGTGATATGTTATGTGGGCTTTTGTGTTATCTTCGAGCAAAAAAGTAAAAAAAAAAGGATTGCTAATAGTTGAAAAAAATAAAAAGTAAAAAAAAAACCTCAAAAAAGTAGAAAACCCCCTAAAAAAACAGGGTTCTTCTGTCTCCTTGTGTGTTGTGTCAAAAGGATTGCTATTAGTTGGAATATGGGGAGATTCTTCATGCGTTAAGTTCCTTGCGAGTTTCACTATGTTATTATTGTGATTTCTAGTTACAGGTTATTGCAGCCAAATAGGATATATATATTTTTTGCATAATATATTTCTTTTCTTTAATGTAATTCGTGCTATTTCAGGAACCCAGCGGGATGTTGGTGTTGAATTGGTTAAATCATTGCAGAATACAAAGTATTCGGTTGACGAAAAATTAGAACAGAGTTCCATTTCACTATTCGGAAATAGGCCTAATTTGTTGTTATCTGAAGCACCCGGCGCTTCAGTTGAGGCTGATGATGTGGCTAAACGTGACTCTACTTTGGAGCCTATAGAACAGTATCATTCTCAGACACAAAATGAACGTGGTGAAACAGTTGGAGATAGCTCCTCTGAGGATGAAGACGGTCTGGCATCCTCAGATGAAGAGCAGAATATCTCAGAAAAGTTGTCTGGAGCAACTATTGATGATAGTTCAGATGAAGAAAATGACTCACCAACAAAGCTCAAGTCGCCTAGTGTTGGCAACTTGAAGGAGAAACTTGACTATCATGGAGGGAGAGTGAGAAGAAAAACAGTGTTTGAAGATGACGGGGATCTGGATGATCTGAAGGTGAATTCTGCTTTACCTTTCGGTTAATTCTTGAAAAAGGCTCGATTTTCCTAAACATTTGGAAAGGCCATTTCTTCAATTTAAGTGTTAGGCATGCTTACCTAGATTACACTAGTATAATGTGGTCTTTCCTATTGGAAAATCAGGCCTTTTAGTAGACTTGCCCTATACACTGATATATATTGATGTAAGTTTGTTCTCAGCTTTGCCATCTAACTTCAAATGCAGGATTTGGATGTAGATGATCAAGATGACAGTGATCTGGATATTACAGCCGAAACAGATAATGATGGATATTACAGTGAAGATGCATCTTCAGCAGATGAAGATAATCATGGTATGTTCCTATTTGGTTTGACATCTAGTGAGCAAGCACTTGCATTTGAGAAACAAGATGTCTTTCGTTGCTCCCACACCCTCTTCTGTGTTTTCGCTTCTGATACTGTTATTTGTTCAGTAAAGGTGAACATTTTCTTACTTGCTGATGGTTTCTCTTGCAGAAGATGAGATGGGGAATGCTTCTAAATGGAAAGAATCACTAGCTCAAAGAACTGCAGCAAGACAAAACATTAACCTTATGCAGCTTGTATATGGAAAGCCTGCATCAAAATCGCCGAATGAAATGCAGGAGATAAGCGCCTCGGGCAGTGAGGATGATGAGTTCTTTAGGCCCAAAGGAGAAGGGAACCAGGTATACTATGCCATCTATCTCCGTCCTAACCTTTCAGTCAGTGAAATGCCAATTCAAGAATTAGAATGAATTTGGCCACTTGAAATTAGATATTAGGCTATCAAACCCTGTTGGTAGATTTTGTGTTGTAATTGCTTCATCGTTTGGTTTCTGCAGAAGTCTAAGGAGGGGATTGATGAAAACGAAGTGGACCGCAATGACTGTTCAAAATTTCTAAGTATTGGTAGTCAGAAGGATTGGGGGAATGAAGATCTAATTGCAAGTATCCGTGACCGTTTTGTGACTGGAGACTGGAAGAAGGCGTCTTTGCGCAACCAACCCATAAAGAGTACCAATGGTGAGGATGAAAATGATGATGACAATGTATTTGGCGAATTTGAAGACTTGGAGACCGGCGAGAAGCATGAGGGCGATCACCCTTATGCTGGGGACTCTAATGAGAGAGTTGACACGGAGGCTGAGGAGCGAAGGCGTATAAAACTGGCAAAACATGCGCGATTTGTTGCTCAATATCCTTGAATATTTATATGAAAAATTCCACTAAATATCTGTTCTTTTTTTTTTTTTAAATTTGGGCATTTGAGCTTTGTCTACGAGTAACATTTTCATTTGAGTAGCTTACATTTTGTCCTCATCATGAATGAATCCTAAAGCATGTAACTCTGCTATATCTGTTGGTTTATGTGGTGTGGTGATTCTATGTAGTTTTTGTCATGAGAATGGTTAGTTTGTCCGTGCTTTTGGTTTGTGGAACCAAAAGTTAGTTGTATGACAATAGTAATAGGACCTGATAATGTGCATCTGTTACAACGGCCACGTACTTTTGTATCCTTAATTCCAGTTTACAGCTGATGGGGATGAGTTGCCCGAAGAAGATGATGATGGCAATGATGATGCCAAATCAGGTCTTGAAAGCAATGGGGGTGGATACTTTGATAAGGTAAGCTATCTGTAAAAAGTCTTCTTTCCTTGACAAAGCAGGCAATGTGCTCACTTTCTGTATATCTATAGTGGAAGGAGGAGATACAAATCCAAAAACAAATCAACCTGGCTGAGCTTAATGAACTAGATGAAACCACTCGTGTTGAAATAGAAGGTTTCAGAACTGGGACCTACCTTAGACTTGAATTCCGTGACGTTCCCTGTGAAATGGTTGAAAATTTTGATCCTTGTCATCCCATCCTTGTTGGTGGACTTGCATTAGGGGAAGAAAATGTTGGTTATATGCAGGTCAGGAACCCTCCTACCTTCAAATGCAGTGCTCACTTCATTTTTTGTTCCCATAATTGACCTAATGTGCTGATTCATTGTCTCAAAGGTACGTCTGAAGCGCCATAGGTGGCATAAGAAAGTGCTGAAGACACGAGATCCCATAATTGTTTCTATTGGATGGAGGCGCTACCAGACATTGCCAATATATGCTATTGAGGATCAAAATGGTCGTCATCGCATGCTAAAATACACCCCTGAACATATGCACTGTCTTGCGATGTTTTGGGGCCCACTTGCCCCCCCTCGCACTGGAGTGGTTGCTGTACAAAGTTTGTCCAACAACCAGGTATAATGGTTGTTCTGTATCTCCTGGATCGAATGACTTCAATGAACATTATTTTGCTAACTTATGCCTTTATTTTGTTTTCCTGGAGTAAATTGAGTGGAGTGCTTCATTAAGTATCTGATCAATGCAGTGCATTTGTAATATAGGAACAGGCTGTAATAAAGAAAGCAAATATAGGCCATAGGGAGTTGCTAAATTGGAGATTTGTTGATCTTTCATTCCTTTATCATTTTACATTCATTTGGCGCCTCAAATTTCATGCTTCCGATCTCCAACAGTTCTTTTGTTTTCACAGACAGGATTTAGGATCACGGCTACAGCTACAGTTCTGGAGTTCAACCACGCTGCAAGGATAGTTAAAAAGATAAAATTAGTTGGCAATGCCTGTAAAATCTTCAAGAAAACTGCTTTCATAAAGGACATGTTTACTTCAGATCTTGAGATAGCCAGGTTTGAAGGTGCAGCTATTCGAACAGTTAGTGGTATCCGTGGCCAAGTGAAAAAGGTACCCTCAACCCAATATCTCATGTGGCTATGATACGTTCTGGAGTTGCGGCATCTCTGTTTCTATAACTTTATTTATTTATGCCTGTTGTTTATGCGGAGGCTAAATCGACAGTGCTATTCATCATCATCATCATTATTATTATTATTATTATTATTATTTTAGTTTTAAATTATTTTTCTTCGTATTTAATAAATCTTGCTGAGAATAAGGATACCCTGCCAGTTAAAAATAAAATTAAAAAAGGATGCATCTGCTTGCCAATCTTAAATTATCCTGGAGGATGTGGTTGAAATGTTGAATATATTATCTGGAGATAGTAATGAACAAGGATCTTATGTAGTTTTTTCATTTTATTTTGTCCCTTTCAAGTTACAAATCGTTTGAGCCCCAAATTTTTTGAAAAGCTGCGGAACTGTGGTTTTTTCTTTTTATTTATTTTTAAGTTCTGCATAATGCCCTTGTCAATCTATATTATACTCTGTATTCTTATGTGTGAGATGCAAGTTGTGTTGGTCCAAGAGTGTTATTATTATAATATAACACAGAGTTGGCTCAAGTTTTCATATTGCTTATACACAGAGATTGTCCTATCTGTTGATGAATTAAATTCCTCTGGTAATTATAATAGTTTCTCCTTGAATTATATTCCTCTTGTTTCTGTGATAGGCTGCTAAAGAGGAGGTAGCTAACAAATTAATGAAAACGGCTGGACCCAGAAAGGAGGGCATTGCTAGATGCACATTCGAGGATAAAATTAAAATGGGAGACATAGTATTTTTGCGTGCTTGGACCCAGGTAGAAGTTCCCCAATTTTTTAACCCTCTGACAACGGCTTTACAACCACGTGATCAGACATGGCAAGGGATGAAAACAGTTTCTGAGCTCAGGAGAGAACGTAATCTTCCAGTGCCAGTCAACAAAGATTCACTTTACCAGGTGAGTGAAAAAAAGTTGCTTACACATTTTGATGTCCTATAATTATTCATGATTAAAATTGGTCAATCTGTTTTTTCTCTTCGCGCCTGTGTATCGGATTCTCCTTAACATTCCCTTTTCATATACTTGAAGCCAATTGAAAGAAAGAAGAAGAAGTTCAATCCTTTGGTCATCCCCAAGTCACTGCAGCAAGCACTTCCATTTAAAACTAAACCTAAAGATCTACATAAAAGAAAAAAGCCCAGCCTCGAAAGTAAGAGAGCTGTAGTCGAGGAACCTCACGAGCGGAAAGTGTCTCGTCTTGTTCAGAACCTCCAACTCATCAGAAAAGATAAGGTAATTACTCACCATTGTTATTATTATTAGATTAGAACAATCAAGTTGGGAGGTTATCATGTAAAAAACATGCTCTTGGTAAGCTATGCCGCAAAGTGCCAACAGTGGCTGCTAATTAAATTTATTTGACATTTGAATGATCCACCCTTTTGTAGGAGAAAAAGCGGAAACTAACTCACGATGCAAAGAGAAAGGTTCTAGAAATCAAGCGTGCAAAGGAAGAAGAAATATCAAAAAAGAGACAAAGGGAGGAACGAAAGGTGAGGTACATTGAAGAGGATAAAGCGAAGAAGAAAATGCGCAGATATGCAGAAAAGTGATAATTTCGTATCTTCTGAAGTTGTACGACCTAGATAATTATATATTCTACTCTTCTAAAGTTGCTAGAATTACCTAGATAATTGAAATTTACATGAAAGAATGTATCATTATTATTAACTTTGAGACTGTAATACTTTTGAATATATCATTTGAAGTACGCTATATCTATATCATATACTAAAAAATTATTCAAAGTATTTCTTTAGCATGAATCAAAAGTATTGATATTA
Source organism: Plantago elongata (assembly GCA_036897095.1). Classification (NCBI taxonomy): domain Eukaryota; kingdom Viridiplantae; phylum Streptophyta; class Magnoliopsida; order Lamiales; family Plantaginaceae; genus Plantago; species Plantago elongata. The sequence goes on along the minus strand of JAYMSP010000272.1, from coordinate 34,098 downwards.
TAAAACACATTGGGCAAAGATTGCAATATGCATAATTGTGGCTATAGTATTCAATAGTATTGCAAGTTTAGTAGTTTATGTAGAAATGTTGAAATTCATTTGCAATTACTTCATCCACTTACAAGAAGCATGTGTGGTAAAAAACATCACTCAGCCACCTGAAATCATTTGCAATTACTTCATCCACTTGCAGCACAAGCATTTGCAATTACTTCATCCACTTACAACTTGCAGCACAAGCATGCTGCACAATGCAAGCATGTGTGGTAAAAAACATCACTCAGCCACCTAAAAGCATTTGCAATTACTTCATCCACTTGCAGCACAAGCATTTGCAATTACTTCATCCACTTACAACGTGCAGCGCAAGCATGTCTGCACAATGCAATCCGAATGCACAATATTAAAATTCAATTCGAACCACATATCGGATTGAATTCGTGAATTTTTGGATTAATCCGCGTCAATCCAGTAAAAAAACGGAAAAAAAAGATAGTCTATTAATGTTTGAGTGTGGTGAATAAACAAATCCTTATTTATCTTTTGATTTTATATTCTTCTATGCTTACAAAGTTTGAAAATTCAGTTCTCTAATAATGAATTTCTTATATTATCGTTGTTTATAAAGTTTGAAAATCCACTTCCCTAATAATGAATTTCTCATATTGTCTTTAGAATAATGTGTCTTAGTGCATGATTTTTATTCCATTCAAGAGATATGGAACCATCACTAAAAAATGGTTAAAGAAAAGTTTGACTTTTTGAGGTGATTAAGATAAAATTGGGAGGATATTAATTTTGGTGAATCACATAAATCTAACTTACAATTGAGTGTTTTATGTGCTAAAGTCACTTTTGTAATTAAAATTAGTGAAATTATATTTCAATTGCTTCTTCTCCACACGATTGATGTGTTGTTATATCATTTATTAGAATGAAATACATAAGTAAATTCAGCTTCGATTCATCTTTATTTTATAATTTTTTTCTTTACAATTAAAATTTGAATTCTTCGAGTTCAATCTGAACCAAATTGGATCGATCCAAATCTAATCCAATGTTTCAGAGTGAACATAACGAGCTCCAAAATTTAGGATAGATCGATCCGATTTTGTACCCGATACCTCTAGTCTTATGTTCAAGTAAAAAAATAATTATTGCCTTAGATAAATATGTATAATTTAAGCGAGTTTATAATATTCGACATTAAATGTATATAGATTTTTAAATGCCTTCTTTCCAATAATTTAAAAATAATCAAATTTCAATGCTTATAAATCTCCATGTAGAAATTAATTGAATTTTGAGAAACATATTAAAACACAAAAAATAATGAATAATAATTTTTGAAAAGGGAAATAAAACATAATGAACGAGTCAAATAAGGAACTTTAAACAACACCTGTAAATTTTTGTAGAAGTTTAAAGCTCGATATATATGAGATGGGCGTCTAGTGGACCTTGTACAAAAGCACTCCTCGATGTCTAAATCAAACTCTGAATTTATGTGTAACAAACATATCATTCTTAAAAGTGTAAAATTTTAAGTGTTATTTGAACATCTTGCACGGAATTACACCGACCTTACCGTGCATTCATATATTATGATGTTGAATATATGTGATCAAATTGACATATACTTTCTCGCTTCGAATCAAATTTTCACTTTCCATTTTACTGTCCCAAACCAAAATTTTCTTCTTTAACTTGAAAATTAAATGTCCACTGTACTATATCTCCTACTCTATTCACTATATTTTTTTATTTTTATTCTCATTCTTTTATACTTCCTATTCCATTCCGAAACTTCATATACTAGAGTTAACATGTAGTTTTATATAAAAAGTTAAAGTAATAATAATATAAATCTGTGGAAAAAAGTATATTTTATGGTAAATTAACATTGAAGTTAATAATATTTATTATTTATTGGAGGTGACCGTGTTAGAAAGCTTAACTTTCTTTTCTAATAATTTATAAACATGACGGAGGACTACTCTATTATCATAAAAGGACACTTCTTAGTAAACAAACACCAACAAATAAGGTATTCCAATTTAAACCAAATTCATCTTCAATAGTAATAATACCTCCCAATACCAGGCAGCAATAACCACCAACGTCCTCAATGAAAAGACCAAAATGCCCTTCACCTCCGCCACCATCCGCTCCGCCGTTCACCCCTCCAACCCCACATCAGCAACCACCCGCAAAAAGGCCAATTTCCAAAAAGCCCCTCTCTCTTTTCCAAAATTTCCAACCAGCCCCACTTTGGAAACCCCTCAACATAAACAAGTCGGAGCTCTACCTGCCTCTAACTTTTCCGACTGGCCAAACTTTCCGGTGGAGAGAAACCGGCCCGTTACAGTTCACCGGGCCCATTGGGCCTCACTTAGTCTCCCTTAAGCAGCTTGAGGATAATAGTGTAGCTTACTATTTTCATTTCACTGACAATGAGGATTTGGGCAAAGATGATCTTTTTGAGTTCTTGAACATGGGTATCTCGTTGAAGGAGATGTGGGATGGGTTTAAGGCTTCTGATCAGAGGTTTAATGAGCTGGCTGTGTATTTGGAAGGTGCTAGGGTGTTGAGGCAGGAACCTTTAGAGTGTCTGTTGCAGTTTATTTGCTCGTCGAATAATCATATTAAGAGGATTACGAAGATGGTCGATTTTATTTCGTCGAAAGGGAGGTTTTTGGGGAGTGTTGGTGAGTTTGAGTTTTATGAGTTTCCGAAGATGGAGAGGTTGGCTTTGGTGTCGGAAGCCGAGCTTAGAGATGCTGGTTTTGGATATAGGTTGAGTTGATTTTGATCCCTGTGTGGTTTGTTTTGATTGTGTGATTTAACTGAGCATGAGTATGGTTGTGTTTTATTGCTTGCTCGGAAAGATGATCTTCTGGTTCGTAGAATTGTAATGGTGCACGTGTCGTAGGAGTTGTAAACTGTAATCATTTTATGCTCTCTGTTATGCAGGGCTAAATATATTGTTGGCACTGTGGCAGCCTTGGAATCAAAGCCTGGTGGAGGAGTGGAATGGCTTGCTTCTCTTCGTAAATTAGATCTGCAAGGTGCAATTGATGGTCTTTCTAGTTTACCTGGTGTTGGTCCCAAGGTAGCTGCATGTATTGCTCTCTTCTCACTCGATCAGCATCATGCAATCCCCGTGGATACTCACGTATGGAAGGTAAAACTATTACGATAAAAATCCTTGCCCAGAGAGAGGGTAGAAAGAACATGTGTGCTTTTTTCAGTTCATTTAATGTATGTGAAAGACTATTTTTACCTGTGTATTATCAAGGACTGCGCCTTTGTGGAGAGACCTGACTTTGTTGCACCACAAATATTCCAGTGTGAATTTGATATTGATGACAATGAAATTACATTATTGCAGATTATTTAAGTAATATCTCAGGACTACTTGGTTTCATCATCTCTTGTCTTCAGCCTAGAGTACTAAGCCGTACACCCTGGTTGTCATTAAGATAAAGCCTTGCAGTAGATCTTAAATTATCATAAGCAGTATATGAGTATATGTCTATATATTTCTATAAGAACTTAATCAAGTTTCTTAATTCTTATATAACTAATCAATAACTTCCTAAGTTGTCTTTGCCTATCTTTTCTATAAGAACTTAAGTCCTTATAATGATAATCTCTAGGTCTAACGTTATAGTACTGATCTTGTTTTTTTTCTTCCTCCCCCCTTGTCAATATGAAAGATTGCAACCAGGTATCTCATGCCAGAATTGGCAGGGACACGTTTGACACCTAAAAGTTGCAAGTGTGTAGCTGATGCTTTTGTAAGCAAGTACGGGAAGTATGCTGGTTGGGCCCAGACTCTACTTTTCATTTCGGAATTGCCTTCTCAGAGAGCATTGTTGCCGTTGAATTTTCTAAATACTGAGGGAAGTAGCTCAGCCAAGCTCCAAGAAAAGAATATTGCGGGCAATGCAGGACCAGTAGGAAAGTCGGTCAAGAAAAAAAAAAAGACTGAATAAGGTGAAAAGCCTTGTGACCTTTTTTGTCTACCGAATTTGTTTTGCATTCTGAGGAAAAATAGGAATTATGAGCAATTAAAAAGCTCTACTCACATGGAGGTTGTTGCAATACCTGCATTTCATCCTTAATACTGCATTTCTTTAAGCTGTTAAATTTGATGTATGTGCCGGAATTAGAAGTTTGTCCTAATACACTTCTGTAAAGGAAAAAAGATTTGTTGAGGGTGTATTAGTTCGTAAATTAAATTAAAGAAATTGGATTTTTGCCCATAACTAGTGCTAACTTTCTGCAATTCCTTTTTGCTGCTGTGGAAGTAGCAGATACAAAGTATGACTCTTTGTGTTAATCACTTGATCAGGATTCAGGAACATTAACAACTGCAAAGGATGTGATTCTATCTGTTTTTACCAGTCAAGGTGAACATACTGCACTATGGAAGAACTGATATGTAAGTTCAGTTATTAATTGCAACATCTCTTGTGTAATGAATTGAGTTTGATGGACCTATTGATTCAGTTTGTATCTCATCTCATGCCTCGTATTACTCCTGTCAATGGTTTCCATTTCAAATAACATATTTGGTTCTGTTGGTTGGTGTTGGGCAGTTTTACAATTTATATAGTATAGCATCTAATGACATGTACTTCTTATGCATATTCTTGTCAAACTTCCTTCCTCTTGAGAATATTGAGATAACAACAATTACTGGAAAACAATTGAAAATACATCTTAGATTGAGAATTTTCTTTGACTTTCAGTTTTCCCTATCCTCTATTACATCATTTTGATTGCTTATATATCTATATTGTGTGTGTATCAGTGTTCCTCCTGTCAAAGAAAGCCTTTCCCTGTTGTAGACTGAAGTATTTGGTAATATAGTCAAAGAGTATTTGTAGAAAGTAGCTGTCATTGGCACTGAGCCTCAACCAACAGACCCCTGGGCGTTCCTTGAAGTTACCTCTGAATTTTGTATACGACTGAAGAACGAAAATATTCAGTTTTCCCTATAGAATCCTGGGACAAAAACAGTGAGAAAAAGTTATGTTAATTTAGCATTTAAAGATGAGAAATAAACTCTTAAGCCAAATGACTAGGAATTTATTGGATGGCCTTGGGTCCAAAAGAGACCATTTTATGCCCAAAAGCACTGTTGTAGAAAACCTGGAATGAAGCATAAAGTACTAGACTGAACCATTTTAGCATAGTAGCATCTGGAAAATTTGTTGCAATAGTGAAGTGGATGGCACCTTATATGCAGTTGCTTCTTTTGGTGTAAATAATTAGTAAATCAGCTATCATTAGTGAAAAAGCATTGAATCATATTTACAGATTTATACCCTTCTGAAATTTACTTGAAAAAGAGTAAGACACAAGTAGAGTCTGTTAGAAAAGCTTACATTCTCAGAGATTATTGAAGCTGAACTTTAGGTCTCTTCATATGGTTCTTGTTCTTATTTTGTTTTGGAGTCTCTGTTTCCCACTGAGAAACTAGAGGAGGTGGACTTGAAACTGTGTCTATTGATATTCCAAGAGGATTGCCTCCTTCTTCATCGAACAATACTAAGTCGTTATCTTGAGGCTTGAGAAAGGACCGTGGTATATGGTACCTGGAAATTTAAACAAGTATTGATCAGAAAATGAATTACTTTTATTCGCATCTCGGTTGGACGGTACTTGTCAGAAATTTTTTGAGTGCAGAACTTTATACTATAATTTTCTTCTAGCAAAAGTTCATAAAAATGAAGATACCATGTCTGTGAAGGAGAGCCATTAGGTGTAAGAAAGGAGATCCAATATCGACCAATGCTCTGACCATTAATCCACACTTCGCCTTTTCCCATAGACTTGAGATTTAACACAACTGGGTTGATACCCTCCGGTGCATCGAATTTAGACTTATTCAAGCAACAAACCATTATTTTCGGGTGATTTAGAGGAATACATTAAATTGTGGTAGAATATAAGCCATCGTGTTTAGTTGCAATAGAAGTGGGTAACTATGATTTTATATATAAATTTCGGTAATTAAACAGCACTAAAGAAAATTTATAGATATAGTATCAAATAGTATATGCTTACCTTGTACCATGTAAGTGGTGTAGAAGATGAGTCAAAATTACTCCATTGAACTGCATTTGATCCTTCTGCTGTGTAAAGCTGTAATTTCTCTCCTACTAATCCAACCTTTTATAACATTTGACAAAGGAAACTCAGGTTCGAATCTTAGCAGAAAGAACACATGTCCTTTTCTGTAGCAGAACGACATTTTTAAGCACTGATACTACACATTGCTTACTGGATTCATATCTGCAGATTATAAATTTGGAACATAATTACCTGATATCCCCATGAGTAGGTAAATTTTTTGACTACTTGGTTCTCTTGAAGGCTGACAGTTGTTAGTCCAGCTGATCTTCGCTCTAGATGTGCCCCATTATCCTAGATTTAAAATGCAGAAGTATATAATTTAACAGATTTGTTGTAGTACTAACACTAGATTATCCCATGTTTCACATAATAGTGATGCTTAAAACCTATGCCATGCAGATGGATTCAGAAAACTACAGAATTAAGATAACGTAGTATATACCGGTAGGCCAACCATTATGCTCAGCAAAGATATATTATTGACTCCATTCCGTAAAGGTGCATCTGTTTGGAGCGTGAAGCCTTGATTTGCATAGGTCCCGTGTGTATGACCTGAGAAAGCAAAACATGGTGAATTGCGTGCTTCTTTCAGAGGTATATCTTGCCCCAGATGTATATAATATTCAGGAACAAATAATGTCCAGAGATATACAAGCTACAAGGAAAAGCTGAAACAAATAATTGAAATTATTTTCTTACATATAAAATTAGATTTAGAGCTTCAAAAAAAACTACTTCATCCAAAATCGGCATAGTAAATATCTCATATTTTAGCATTCTTACCCACAAGTACTCCATTGACAAATACCCGTAATGCGTGTCCAAGTGATTCCACTGTGAGGGTGGACTCTGATTCCTCTGATTGCTCATAACTGCAGTTAGCATGATGATGTAAGTGGCTAACTAGTGACTATAGAAACTAGGGATAATTGAATAGCATTTTCCAGCATTGTTAGTCTCAAGTTGGGGTTTGATGATATGCAAGCAGAGCATCTCAACTCATGTTATGCAGTATGTGTATCAATTACCTGGCTGTGTACCATAGATAATCAGATGCATCTTTTGTTGTGCTCATCTGCTCCAACAAGAACTCTGAGCTTATTGAGCTCGTTTCAAATGTAGGAATAACCTCATTCCACTGTTGCCATTTGTCTGCCGAGTTTAAATTCACATTTGGTTGCATTGATCTTGTATTGGGTTGGCTATTTACCTGTTGCAAATCAGTACACATGTATTTGTTTAGTTTTGTCATCTTTTTTGCTATTAAGTTAGACATATGACTTGGATGAAAGAATGGTTTTGGGTTTCTGATCAACTAGAAAACATTTCTCAGAATATGGCCAACGTGATTTTATCTTGAAAGAGCTTCTATAAACTTGTAGCATTAGGTACTGGGCTCTGTTACATACCTGAGCTGTGTTGAATATCACAGTTTTGCAGTCTGGTAGTATGCTGATTGAATTACGGGGCAACTTATAAGCTCCATTCATAAATTGCACCTCTGCATCTCTTCTACTATCTGTGTTTAAGAGAAATGCTGCACACTCCCCTGAATCTCCATGATATACATATGCCTAATTGGGAGAACAAGAAATGTTTTGATACAATGTTTTTATGTATGTGTGTAGATAAAAAATTATCAGGAGTCTCAAAATCGTACTTCTTGCAGTGCACCTAGAGAGAAGTTGGTTTGGACACCGTAAAGAATTGCATGTGAACATTGTTTTACTGCTGCATGCAACCGTTGGAGATGTCCCCATTTTGGCTGTCTGATTAAACCTGAAATTTTCCAATATTAGATATTAATCTGCAAAACTCTTCGAGAAATGGGATATGATGTTTAAACTGTGGCGCCATACCATATTCATCCAGGGGAGCTTGATCATAATAGCTGGTAATTATGAATGCTGCCGATGTTCTTCCAAAATTTGTTCCTCCATGGTACTGAACACACGTCAACACAAGGTTGAGTTTATTCTTTCTTAAAGAGTAAGTGTCTTAAGAGACGGCCTTTAGATCTTTTCAGAGACTTACCATGTAATAGTTTATGTAGCTCCCGTTCTTCTTGGTAATGAATAGAGCAGTATTATAAGCAATGTCCTCAGCTGATCTGACTCTTGTTATATTTCCATACAGGTCAAGGCTACAAAACGAAATCGGAGCTTTTAGCTATGATTTGCATTCTCATGATGAAAGAGATATTCTTCCAGTATCTCATCTTACAAATGTGTCCAGTTCTCTGTCCAGAGTGCAGGCTTATTTGGCGAATTAGGCCCAACAAATGTCTCCCCACATGTCCTCCCGTTGCACGTATTGATCTAGAAATTTCACATTCCGCAAGATAATTATCATTTGCTGGTCTATGATCAATTATGGATTGAGTCTGAGTTCAGATTGAGGGATTTTAGTTTTACCACGGGATCTGGAGCATCGTCCTGCTTGCACATAATCCATGGAACACCGGTGTTGAGTGCTACAGCCATCTCTGCGGCCCAATGGACATATGCTTGGCCATGGTCAGGATAAGATCTTTCTATGTTTTGATACTCATTCTCAATCTGCACATTCAGGTTTGATGTTGTGTTACTCATTTTTCTTGTGTTACGAAGTCAAAATTCATGTATGCATAGATTCTATACCTGAGAGATTACTATAGGACCTCCTTGTGAAGCATATAACTTCTCTTCTTTCATTATGTTCACTATTTTCGTCGTAAAATTTTGCATGTAGAACTGCAACAATGGTTCAAATACATGTCAAATATGGGAACACAAGCACTATTGTTTTGTTTAGGATAACATCTTGAAATTTTAGTGTTTTGTAATGCTGTAGTCCAAAGTGCATGTATGCAACTTATTGATCTAAACGACTAATCAACTACCAGTTACTTTCTACTAGTCCTGTCGAACTGCGCTGAACTGAAGTATTGTGATTTTGAGAGTATAATACCTGGAACTGTTCGTTGTTGGTCCGAAACTGAATACCAAGAACGTCATGCAGCCAAAATGGGATACCCCTAGAGTCGAAGTTTCCATTACATAAATTAATATCAAATGGATAACACACATAATTCAATATTTTCTCTCCATCTCTTAAAAATTTGAATAACCTGATAAAGTCAGAATTTACATCATTGTGTTTGTGTCACACTTTGTACAGATGAAAAGTAGACAAAATTTAGATTTTTACCCATAATTCCATTCTGCCTCAACAAAGGGACCAATCCGAAGGCAAACATAGAGACCTTGAGCTTGTACAGCCTTGATAAATCCTACTATATCATTTCTCCCACTGAAATCATACTGAAATTTGCATATAAACAAATGCAGATATGAGATATAATAAAAGTTTCACGGCATAGCGAGAGCGGGAGTGAGAATTCACCTGTCCCGGTTGGGGCTCATGACGGTTCCAGAACACGTATGTGTCAATCGCGTCTAATCCACCAGCTTTCGCTTTCGAAATGAGTGATGGCCACATCTATAAACACAAGTAAATGTTGACATATAATCCCAATTTGCAAGAAATGTGTATGATGTATTTTCCCCAACTATATCTTTGTAAATTGCAATCAAATTTGGTCAAACTCTGTGACTTTCACAAGTCTAGATTTCCTGCGCAATTTTGTCGATCAAGAAAACGGACAAAAGGATTCACGAGAAGCAATGTGTATCTTTCATCCATGCCATGGTTAAATTTTGAAGTACAAACTATGAACAATTTCATTTCACGTGATCGGTTAAAGGACAACGCTACAGAGATGTTTTGGAGAGATTTATAGAACTGTATCAGACAAGCAAGATGAAACAGTTTTGAACTAAATGAAACGGACGAAGTTTTCAGTTAAAAAGAACATAGTCTTAACAAGCTAATATAATTAATTGTTAAATTATTTTAGTTTTCTTAGAAAAAACTCAATCAAGTATCTTATGTGAATGTTACCCAATAGTTTATAATCTAGTCAACTTCATAAGCAACCAGATAATTAGATTATTCAGAGAACAAGTTATTAGTTATATACCTCAATAAAATTGATTATCTAGTTCATCGACTCTCAGTTTAACTTTCTAATCAATTAGTTAAGCTCTCATCTAGTAATATCATTTCGTAACAATTGAACTATCAGTTAGTTTTTTATACGGAACTTTTAATTACTCAAAACGGTTATATTTTTTCGAGTTGTTATGATAATTACATCACCTGAGGAAAATTGGTATATGAGAAAAAAAAAAGAAGCATTTTTAAACTGATAATTGTTGCATTAATTTCTTAATTTAGTTATCGGTTAGGATGTTGAGTAAAAATGAGCTCATTCTTGTTGTGTACCTTAACAAAATACCAGCTTTATTTGTAACGAGCCAACCTTATATCTGGTTTCATGACATAGACCTCCAAAATGTCGTTTTTCTACCTAACGCCAATTCTTATGTATCTCTAATATCACACTTCTATGGGCATCAAATTAAAAAATATTTAACTTCAACTGTCATGTATTTATTATACGTGTATAATTTTTATTAGTTTAATTTGTTATGTATATAACTATAATATAGTATGTGATATAAATCTCAGATATCCGTGAGACATTATCGCACAAAAAATGCATGTTCCATTATTTGTTGGACAAAGTGAATAGATATTGTTGCTTGAAAATGAATTAACTTGAAAATAAATAAATTTAAATAGTGTTAAATTAAGAGCAAAATGAATAGATATTTGTTTTGTTTTGAGTAAATTTACTTATATTAAATGGTAAAACAAATAAAATAAGAGTATTTGCTCTGACAATACAATTAGCACACAAGTATTAAGAGAGACAATTTTTAAATAACTGAAATGAAGTTATATTATTACGAAAATTAACGTGTTATTAATAAAATGTTTTTATTATTAGAGAAATGTAATTTTTATATATAAAAAACATAAGTATTGACACTCTAAACTTATAAAGGTTTTATTAACACTATAGTCATTGATTTTGTTTAGTAAAATTAGCTCAAAAGCTAGCTAGTAGCTGGAAATCTAACTGATATCTAGCTTGTTTGAAAAGTTGTACGTTCATGTAACGAATTTTTTATTAAAAAAATCTCATAAAGCTGAAAAACTAGTTGTAAATAGAGCCCTAGACCCTGTTTAACAAAATTAGCTAAAAAGATAGCTGGTAGAGCTGCAAATGTAATTGGTAGTTGAAAAGGTAGCTAGTAGTTTGTCAAGTAGCTTTTTTTTTTCAACAAACTAACTTTATTAGCTTCTCTAACCAGCTAACTTGTTTATTAGCTGCGCGTACATGTAACGAGTTTTTTATAAAAAAAAAGCCTCATTGAGCTGAAGAGCTAACTGAATAACTAGGCCCTAATCAGGTAGATTCATTTTTCAACAAGCTAACTTGATTAGCTTCTAAAATCAACTAGCTTTTTATTTAGTTTATATATTCATGTAATGAGTTTTTGATTAAAAAAATTTATGAAGGTAAAAAGTTAGTTAGAATACGGGATCATTACTTCCCATTATTTCCCACGCTTGAGTATGAAAAAGATATACGACGATTTAAGGAGCTCTCTAGTAAGGGGATATAAAATCTGTCACAGAGTAATAATTTAATTTAAAAGGTTGGATATCAATTAAGTATATACTGAGATTTTGCTTTTTCACATGGTTCATCACCGAATATTCATTCACCATTCACCAACTTTTGCAAGAAAATAAGACAAGTATAATGTAGTTAAAATACTCATAAATGATTTTCCCACCAACTCGTTATAAATTCGCCCCTAATCATGAAGAAAATACAAGTAAATACATTTGCAATGTCTAACATATGTATCATTATTGCTTACACCTCTACTATCTAACAAAAAAGACTACGTGAGGTTGAAATTACAAGAATATAATTTTCTGGTAATGAATTGATTGCGCCTCTATCATCTAATAAACGTGTAAATTAAAAAAAAAGTGTGTTCGAACTTACATCGGGAGTACTTCTTGGATAATGAATTGAACCGGAAAACAAAAGCTTCCTCTCCCCGCCGATAATCAAGGACCTCCCATCATACGTCACATCCCCGCCACTTGCTCTGCCGATCACCGCTGCCACCAATACTCCAAACCACCACCACCCCTTCATTTCTCTTCCACTCTGGCTAGATATGAAGTTTTTTTCTTCCTCTCTTTACTCTTTTCTTACACAGTTATGCATGTAAAAGAGTTGGCATTTGGACTTTGAAGTAAAGGAAAAGAAATCTTGAATTGAAATATGCGTGAAATCTTGGTTTAAAAAGCCAAAAACAAGCAAACTGTTTCTTTGTATAATAAGTGTATCTGTGAAAAAATAGAATTGGAAATCTTGGACCATAATTGATTTAATATATGTTTTCTTTTTTGTCGAAAATATATTCGTGTTTTCTTGCACAAAACAACATAACAAACCAGATGTCATTCATGTCAGCGAATCATGGGTTGTAACTTTTAGGTGTACAAAACAATGACTAGTGCCGTCGTATTCTCCATTTTTATCTTGCAAAATCAGTTTAGATTTTAGACTTAGTACCGAATAATTAGTAGTAATAAATTGTAAAACCGGTTTTGATTATAGTTGAAACCGGTTATAAACTTGTAGATTAGTGTAAAATCAGTTTTTGTTTTCAAAAGTTTAAGACTTTATGTGAAAAGAAAATGAGAAAAGGATGAAAGCAAAGCACTGTTAGCGTGCTTAACTTACCAAAGGAAAATGTTGGAGACAAGTAATAGTAATTGGATGAGTTTGGAGCAATAGTATGATGTATGATGTTGAAAATGATTAAAACTCATTGAGTTTATTCTACAAAAATAGGCATATACAAATGCTTAAAACTCGTTCGGGTTGTTTGTCATACCACTCCAATTCAACTCAGTTGTTTTTAACACATAAACTTAATTTGAATTTAGACAATTCAACTCCAGTTCTATACCAAGCATCCCCGTTGAGTTCTGCACTGCTTGTTTGATTAATGCTTCTGTTTCATGCTGCATTTGTTAACTTGCAGCTGAATTCTAGAGACATTATCGTACGAGGACACTTTGTGTTGTTAATGTGTCGTTAATTCGACATCTTATGTTCAACTTTCAAGAATTAAGAATGGCAGTAGTAAGAACTAGAAACTAAATATCATTCGCACTGAGCTTTAATCAATAAACTTTTCGGAATTCCAGGACATGGATCACTTCCAAACTTCTTAGACGACTGAGGAATGGAACATGTTCGTCTACCTATGCAATCCTGGAAGCAACTTTGATGTTAGTTGGCATTGAATGCATAATTTACGTTCATGATTTGATGATAAGCTAAGGTTACCTTTTCTACAACAGATGTAGAATTGGATGAATGACAACTTCCAACAGCGTAATCTTGACAATCGCCTAAAGGGGTTCCATAACTTGCAAATAAGATCTTTGAGATGTTTCTTGGTGGTGGACAAGTAAGGCGGAGACTAGGCCCCTTCTGAGGTTTTAGTCTGTTTGGATAAGAATCTAACACATGAGCGCACACCTTGGTTGTTGACACTGTGTCTACTGATATTCCAAGAGGGTTGCCAGTTTCTTCTTCGAACATGACTAACTCGTTATCTTTAGTTCTGAGAAATGATCGCGGTATGTGGTACCTGTTAAAACAATCAAATGAGTGAACTCTGTTCTCATGGAGAGTTGTTTATGAAATTAAAGAAAGTACATTAGCTTACCATGTCTGTGAAGGAGAGCCATCCGGTGCAAGAAAGGATATCCAATACCGACCAATACTCTGTCCATTAATCCATGTTTCACCTTTCCTCATTGAGCCAAGATTTAACACGACTGGATCTTTACCTCCGGGTGCATCAAATTTGGTCTGAAGTATAGAACATCATGTTATGTGATATAATTGCTCCTATAAGTTATAATTATCTGACTATCTGTATATGAACCTTGGAGATATATATATATATATATATACCTTGTACCATGTAAGTGGCTTAGCAGATGAGTTAAAGACGTTCCAGTTTACACTGTTTGATCCTCCCCTGGAGTAAAGCTGTAACCTTTCGCCTACTAATCCCACCTTCAATGATAAATTGATGAATCAAAATCAAGTTTCTGATACATCTTTTGAGGAACTATAGCTAAAGATAAGCTGCTTCCTAGTCTCTTTTTAATGAACTTTTTGAACAGGAAACAATCTGGATTGAGATTAATTTATACCTGATATCCCCATGAATAATTGCTCAATCTTTCGACAGCTTGATTTGCTTGAATACTCACCGTTCTTAATCCTGCAACCGTTCGCTCTAGATATGCCCCAGAATCCTACATTTACATAATGGAAAAACTCACAATCCATTTAATTAATTGCATCTTAAGTTTGTCAGGGTGAGGACCTTAAATTGTCAATGTGTCTAGCAAACTATATACCTTTAGGCCGACCATAATGTTGAGCAAGGATATGTTGTTGACTCCACTGTGTAAAGGAACTGTGATGTTTATGATGAAACTCTGATTCGCATAATTCCCATGCTCAGAACCTTAAGATTCAATTCATCACCAAGTATATCAGTTCGTTACAACTTACAATGAAACAGAAAAGAAAATTCTTCCTGATATGGCATAGGTTCCTACTTCAGATGCTGACATGAAAATGGAATACTGAAAGCATATAATGCCTAATAAAGAAAAAGTAGAACATTTGAGCTCATGTCTTATTGACATATGAAGATCTTACCAACAAGCAATCCATTGACAAACGTGTGTAATACATGTCCACGCGATTGCACTGTGAGCACAACTTTTGAGTCATTGAGATGCCGATAACTGCTATTGGCAGGCTACAGTTAGCATCGAGCTAGATATATTACTAGAACATACTCTGTCTACAACATTACATTTAGGCTTTAGCAAAAGTTGCTTAGTCTGATATAGTATGATTATCAATACCTGGCAGTGTACCATAGATAATCAGATGCATCTTTCGTAGTGTTCATATGCTCTAACAACATATTTGACCTCACTGAAGTATCATTAAAACTAGGAACGATTTCATTCCACTGGTTCCATGCGTTTCTTGAGTCCAATTTCATGGTTGGTTGCATTGATCTTGTATTGAATTGTGTAACGACCTGTTCAGAACAAGGGGCATTTCGTTACTATTTCCTGTGTAATATTCAAACATGAGTATTAGCTATTAAGGATCCGAAACATGCCTGAGCTGAGTTATATGCCACCGTTGTACAGTCTGGCAAGATGCTAATCGATTTTGGAGGCAATCTATATGTTCCATTCATGAAGAATACCGTTGCATTGTTTCGTTTATCCATGTTCAAAAGAAATGCTGCACAATCTCCTGAATCTCCACTGTATACATAGGCCTGTATTGAGAAATGACAAACAAATAACCATCCTTTTCCTTTTCTTTTAAACATATAAATGGTCTTGCTTAGAGAAAGAGTTACTAAAATGGCAATAGATCAGAAGTTTTAGAACCTACTTCCTGTAGTGCACCCAGAGATAAGTTAGTTTTCGCTCCATAAAGTATGGTATGTGAACTTAGCTTCACTGCTGCATGTAACTCCTTGAGATGTCCAAATTTTGGCTGTCTGGTTAAACCTACAAGTTTTTTAATAAAGATGATCAAGTAGTAACATTCTTCATGAAATGAGAATTTGATGTTTATGTATTTGCAGTTTACGCATACCATACTCATCAATCGGAGCCTGATCATAGTAGCTGGTAAGTGCGAAAGCTGATGCAGTTCTTCCGAAATTTGTCCCTCCATGATACTGTTTGGAAGAGAGAGATGAGTGTCAATGACTTGGCATTATCACCCAATTTTGTTTGAGTTTGATATACAATTACAATACACGTAGTTTATCAAATCAGCTAGTTGATAAACTGCGAGCAGCTAGGCCGCGTATATAATATGCAACTGCTTACCATATAATAGTTGACATAGCTACCGCTCTTCCTGGCTATAAACAGAGCTGTATGGTATGCAATGTCTTCTGGTGATCTGAGTCTTCTACTTTTGCCATACAAGTCATAACTACAAAGGGAAAGAAAACAGGTTTCTAATGAATTTTCACCAGTTTATTTTGACTTTGAATGAATCATAAACCTATATTTGACAAAAGATTCGTGACTATTTAGGTTAAGATTTGAGTGGGGAAAACTCAAATTTTTATTTACGAGCCAGCCCTTGGTATCATTTCAGCCGAGAATCTTACACATGTGTCCAGTTTTCTGTCCAGATGGCTGGCTTGTTTGGTGAATTTGGTCCTACAAATGTTTCTCCACACTTCATCCCATTGCATGCATTGATCTGCATATATTGTCATTCAGGAACTTCATATGTTTGATTACATTAAAACGCTATACTCGAGTCCGACATCGACTGAGAAATAATGCAGTTGAAATTAATCAACACCAATGGAAGTATAAAGTCATCACAAAAGTGTTTTGTAGTTATATTGCAAAAGAATCTACACAAGCTATGCCATAATGTTTTAGCAGACCTAGCTTGTGTCATTGAGCTTGTCAGACTCAATGTTAGTTGAGAGTGGCAATCCTAAAATTTCACATAGAAGTTAAAATATTCTCCGTGATTATATTAATAAATACTTAGAGATATTTATAGAAATACAAACTACACTACTCTTTAAAGAATATAAATTCTATCTTAACGAACGTGAGGCTGGAACGTAAATCCTTAAACAAAAGAGTTTTACTAAGCTTGACTACATCTCATTTGACTTGATGATTCTCAATATTTTATCAAATGCTCGAACCTTTAAAGGGCTTAATATTCACTAGAGTTGGACTCTACCTACTTGTGAGTTGTGAACAAGTGCAACATTACCCAAGTTGAGCTCGAATTTAGCATTGACTAAACTAGTATGCAATTCGATGACGAATGGTTTGACTCGCTTGCACCTTATATCTGTGCAGCGTGAAAAATAGAAATTAATAATTGAGACATGTTTTGAAATTTTAATTACCACTGGATCTGGTGCATCATCTTGCTTGCACATGGTCCATGGCACACCTGTTTGAAGGCCCACTGCCATAGCTGCAGCCCAACGGACATAAGATGGGCCTTTGTCATGGAAAGCTGCTTCAACCATTTGGTATTCATTTTCAATCTGCGCAAGTTTTTAATTCATTCAATTTTGTTTGGCAAATGCTCATAAATTATGAATAATGAAGATGTAGGTTACCAGGACAAATTTGCACCTGAGAAAGTATAATAGGGCCTCCTTGTGAAGCATATAAATTCTCCGATTTCATCAGCTCCACTATCTTCGTTGTAAAATTTTGCATGTAAAACTACGTACCACATGAAATTAGCGTTGTTGTCAAATGTATATATATGAAATATTTCATATAGCTTGTCTAGCATTAGTGACTCTTAAGTATACTTATTTATGACCATTTCTAATAAAATTAGGGTCGGTGATTCTAAATTGTACCTTGAAGGGTTCATTGTCCGAGCGAAATACAATACCAGGGATGTCGTGCAGCCAAAATGGGAGACCTCTACAGCAAGAAATCAAAAAAATAAAATTAGAATCATTATTATTATTATTATTATTATTATTATTATATAAATATGGATACGGTTACAAAAATTTTAAAAATGCACCTTATCTAGAATGATCAGGCACCGGACAAAGGAAGTGAGAAGGGGCATCAATTACTGCCCCTGAATTTTAACTAGGAAATGACCAATATACCCTTAGAAATTAGTTTATTCACGGATGAAACCATTTAATTCATAAGTCTTCCATAAAATTAGAAAGTATCAAAAAGTATATTCAGCCGTACAAATCTAATTAAAAATATAAGAATCTCGTCAAAAGATATGAAGAATTTAACATCAAAATATACTCAAAGCTGTGCTGATATTGAATTAATTGAATGAATAAATAAATAATATACTTAATTGATGGAATATTTTGTTTTTTTAAATATATATGATTGTATACGTGGTTGTTATGTATCTTAAAGTTACTATAATGTTATTTAAATAAGTAATGTAACATATTTTTTTCGTTGAAAATTATACTAAGAACATAATTCGAATATAATAATGTGAAACGCCTAAAATCATTGTATTAAGTATAAATTTAATAGTTCATAACTTGTTACTTTTTGTTATGTTTAACGATTGCTACTTCTGATTATTTTTTCTGCGTCCGTCCTGGCCGGCGTATGATAATGTGAATATGTAATATCTTAAGGTAACCTTCACAAATTTAAGCTAAAATTTACATTTACATATAACACAAACTACTCTTATATATATATTAAAGCCACAAAATGACATACCCATAAGACCATTCCGACTCAATGAAAGGACCAATACGAAGGCAAACGTAGAGACCTTTGGCTTGGACTGCTTTGATGAATCTCACTATGTCACGTCTTCCACTGAAATCATACTGAAATTTTCATTAAAATATTAGTAAACACTCCGCACTTTATTAATTATGCTAATGATATAATAATTTAAATGTATAAAATTTAATGGGACGAAGGTAGCTAGAGTGCTAGACTACCTTTCCGGGCTGTGTCTCATGAAGACTCCAGAATACGTAGGTATCAATTGCATCCAAACCGCCGTCTTTAGCTTTTGAGATCAAAGCGGGCCACATCTGTAACGTAATTTTCACTCATCATCACGTGTTATCAACTTAATTAAATGACTAATGATCAATGATGCAAATATGAGAATGTTAATTAATGGGAATTCTAATAATCGAACCCGTATTATTATCCCATATTTCCATGTGATCAACTAGCGACTTAGATACATTTAGAAGAATGTGTTAACTCAATTATGAAATATTTAAAACATTGTGTCAGAAATAATGTCAAATTAATTAGTTAAAAATTGCGCCAAAATGTGTAACTAAATCTATGAAGATCTCAAGACTTCACTTGGGACTTGATGTCATATATATAGTCATCAGTATTTGCCTTACGATTAGAACACATCGCAGTGTACTATAATTTAATTAGATTGTGTTATATGTTATTTCAAACTGAAAATCGATTCAGTTTAATCTAATTTAGTTCAGTTCATTTCAGTCCACTTCAATTTAGTTCAATTCGATTTGGTTATAATTTATTACTTCAGTTAAATTTAATTTAGTTCAGTTCAGTCCAATTCAATTCAGTAAATTTCGGTTGAAGAGAACACAATCTTATTAGTAACATAATTTCATTTAACAGTGTATGGTGTTACTTTTTAGTCACTTTTTTCGTACATTTTCGACTCTGAACACAAATTACTTATAAGCGGTTTAAAAAAATCACTTTCACTAACATTATATAAGGAAAATGCATTTAATATAATTTTATGATATAGTGGTGATGTTAAAAAAGATTGTGATGAGTACTGTTACATTTTATGGACGGAATAGGTATAAAATTCAATACGTGCAAGAAATTGCTTCTAAGAATATACATTTTCGCTTTGAGCAACTGGTCATGCATTTTTGCTTAATCAAATGGAACAAGATGGGCAGATTGAGAATTAAAGGACAATCTTGAAAGGAGTTATTGGTTAATCAAACTCTAAAA
This sequence comes from Plantago elongata, assembly GCA_036897095.1. NCBI lineage: Eukaryota > Viridiplantae > Streptophyta > Magnoliopsida > Lamiales > Plantaginaceae > Plantago > Plantago elongata. The sequence continues at coordinate 14,367 of JAYMSP010000272.1, read as the reverse complement.
ACGTATGTGAAGCATTGAAAAGTTGTTGTAATGTCATGTTAGATAAGAATATATTAACTTTTAGATGTATAATTAAGTTCAATAATGGGGTGATAATAGTCCAATTTTCCTAGGTGAAAGTCCGCACTCCGGTTGTGTTCTCTTCAACTGCAAATTACTTTAGTTCAGTCCAGTTCATTCAGTTTGATTTAGTTATAATTTATACCTTATTTTTGTTCAGTTCAGTTTATTCCAATTCAGTCCAGTTCAGTTTAACAAATCTCAGTTAAAGAGATCATAACCTTACCTTATTTAATTTACATTATTAAGGTTGTGTTATCTTAAAAGATTTACTGAACTGAATTGGACTGAACTGAAGTAATGTATAAATTATAACTAAACCGAGTTAAATTCAACTTCACTTTGCTTCACTGAATTGGTGTGATTTTCCAAACCCAAGATAACTCATTCTAATTTATCTTGTGTGATGAGTATTTTTTACCTAGAATTACTAGGCATGCTCTGTGAAGGACATGGTGTATTTTAGATTTTACATTTTGGGAATTAAATGGGGTGTGGCTATGTAACTAACTAAATTCCATGTCAATTACGGTAACTACACCTAAAAGCTTTCTAGAACACAGTGTAAATAGTTGTCACAAAGTCATATCTCATTGAATTTGACACGGAATTTAAGAATGAGAATTTGAGATATGGAACAAATGGGAACAATCATTTTGATTTATGCATTAAAACCATAGTAAGTGAACTTCTTCGGCTTGCATTTTGCACACAAATTCACAAAAAGAAGAAAATCATGGTGTAAAATAGATTTATGAAATTCAAATCCAATGCTATATATATAATTTGTTGTGTTGATCTAAATAAAAATGTGCTTCATAACATTGTGTATTGCAATACATTGTTGTATTTAAGTGAACTTATTTATTAACTACATTTGATCTTAATAAATAATAAGTTGTGAACTACTTGTATTGATAAGACGTTTTACATAAAATGAGTATTAATCGTTCATCATTAAAGCTAAGTATATAGAATATAGTTCGTCAGCTCTGAATTTTAATTGCATAATCATTTGCCGACTAACTTTGTTGTAAGAAATAGCCTAGAGATTAGCACCAAGCTGGTTAATTTAATTATGAAGATATGAGCTTTGTAGGCACAATCAATGACCAAAAGATGATGACGAAGAACATAAATGTAGAATTGAAACTTACATCAGGTGTGCATCTAGGATAATGAATGGAGCCGGAGAACAAGAGCTTCCTCTGCCCGTCAATAATCAGGGACCTTCCGTCGTATGTCACATTGCCACTGCTTGCTCCGCCTATCACCACCGATAAACCGAACAACCAGAACCACCACTTCCCAACCATAACTGTAGTCTGTATAGCCTCTTTTTGAACTCAATTTCTCAAGAGGTTCTTATATGTATGTGTGTGAAAGATGTTTCATGAAGCATGTATAAGGACTGAAGCAACTAAACAAGATGTTGAAGTGAAATGTGCATGAAGTCTTGGCTTAAATCTTGCAAACCATGTTAACTTAAAGTGGAGTTTACATTTACGCCCTTATTGTTAATTTGACATTTTTCTTCTACACTCCACAAAGCCATGTATATATATAAATCATTCAGACCCCAATTCAGGACAAAATAGGTTGAAACTTGTCAGAGAAAATGTATATATATATATGTCATTAATAAATACTCTTAATAGTTAATAATGACAACGATATAACCACACATACATTCCACCATTTTTAAGTTTACCTATTATCCTACATACTTCTTTATGGTTTACTATTTTGTCTTATTTATTGTATTACTTTAATATGTATTTAAAAGCGAAATAAATGTAGTATTCATTCTTGTTTGAACGTCTCATTAAATATTGACAGACAAAAAAATAATAAAGTATTAAACTCACATACTATTTATCATTTTTACTTTATTATAATACACTGCACATTGGAAATTCCAACAATTTAATACCCATAATATATTTTAATCAATTATTACTTTATTATTATATTCGTAAAACTATTATCCTGAAAGTTAGACGTGTATATTCACTTGCAGAAGGGAATGAGTAGTACATTTTAACGTTTTAGTTTCATGGGTATGTCTATTCGTAATAGCTTGTGTTATAAATTTACTGGCGTTTGTATACACATTTTAAACTTGAACACGTGATGTATGTGATGTATATAAGAGGAAGCTCAACTCCACCTTTCACTTATGTCACTATGTTGAGCACTTAAAGCTATGAACCACAACTTAAAGGTATTGTATCTATATAGATGATCCTGATTGATGAACTAGTAGTAATACATTGTGATAGTGTATAAATCTGGCTAAGACAAAGTACAAGGATCAGGTAGAATCTAATTCGTCTAAGCTCACTTAGAAGGTTCTCTTTAGTTCGTCTTTGATGGTGAGTTGGTAGTTTTTGGAGTTAGTTACTTCGTTCGTCAGGAGAAGGGCCTTCGTCAAGAGGGAGTAGAGTAGGCCTTAAGAGGAAAGGTGAAAAGTACCTCATCAGGAGTGAGTAGAGTAGGCCTCCAGAGGAAAGGTGAAAAATCCTTCATCAGGAGCGAGCAGAGTAGGCCTCCACTCAACTTGGCTTGCGGGGCTGTCTCTACGAGCTTTGGGGCTTTAGGAGGCCGTCGTTAAGTACTTGGTTGATGCTACTTCACAAGTGGACTTCACCATGTCACTTGTTTGATGCTTCTTCGTAAGTGTCATTCGCTACGTCACTTGGTTGATGCTACTAATCACAAGTGGCCTTCGCCACTACAAAAAACAGCGAAATCGCGACGGATTGGGGCGACGGAAGCTATTCGTATGTAATGCAGTGATGAATCGATAAAATTAGCGACGAATAGTTTTATTCGTCGCTAGGTTTGACCCGAATAAAAAAAATTACATTACCGACAAATAAATTAATTCGTCGATTTAATTTAGCGACAAATAAATTTATTCGTCGCTAATTCTAAAGTAAAATAAAAAAAATTTAGCCAAAATTACACGACGGATCGCTACCTGGGCGACAGATCAAAATAATGGTCCTTTTGAAGAATTAGAAACTGCAAGTCAGAACTCAGCAAAATTTACTACTAGCTTAACAATGCAGTTGAATTGATGAAGTATATATGAAGACCTTTGCGTAAGCACGAACAATCTCATTCCTGGAACTCCTGCAGTAGAGCCAAAGCATGAGTTTCACCCCTGTTGCGGTAAGCATTATGATGTACACCCACAACAGTTGATATGAGCCCATCTTTTCTGAAGGTATGTCTATGATGAGTTGTTCCACTACTTGAACTAGCACCTGAAAGCCAGCAGAATTAATGTATCAGAATGAAACTTAGTACATAGTTAGTACAAAACCAACACTCATGTTCGATAAAAGTAGTGATATTATTTAACATCTAAGTTCCGATGATGCAACAATTAAGTTATATTGCAACATAACGAGGGTATCCATGATTGATGCGAATATGATAATGAACCGCTTTGTACCATTGTATATATCTTAACTACAAGAAGGAATAAATTGGCCCAGTTTGAAATATTCATGGCTAGTTCACTCTGGGAAATATGTACGCAGTCTAGTTCTTCTTCAATCACATCCCATGAATCATTGAGGGAGTCAACCTACTCAAACGATCTCAACGTCGCAAACTGTCGCTCATAATACTCTTTCTCACCTACAATAAAAAACACATATTACAGGTATATGAACAACACAATTTTGCATTGAAATGAAGCCACAAGAATTAATATAATTTCAAACTGTACTTACATCATAAATAGTTAAATCTCTTTGGTTGGAAGACTGGATGAACTATGCTTAAATGTCTTAGAAAACTGTACTTACATCATAAATAGTTAAATCGCTCATCGTTGGAGGTTCCTTGGTGAATTGCATGGGAATTAATTCCGAATTACTATGGCAAAACAATGTTCCCTATGTGCTAAAATTGAAGATTAGGAGACCAGTTTGGCTTTATGGAACTTATTCAAGTTGATGGCTATAGTTTTGCTCACTGGTTTGCAGAAGTGTTATGGCTTTAGTTTTGATCAATTGTGTGTGGTTGGACCCAAATTCGTTGCTTTGCTGCCTTTGATCTATCTTTCTGTTGTACTGTGTGCTTTAATTTCATGGTCTGATCAATTGCAAATAAAATTTTCCTTTCCTATTTTTTTTTCTGCTGCTCTTTAACTGCAAATAAGGTGTAAGTGATTGGTTTTATTGCTTTGAATATATAGTTGTAGATTTGTATACACTTTGCAATTTCTTGAGCGAATCGTGCATATTGTTTTTTTAGCTTCAAACTGGATCTGGTTGAATCATCAGTACTTTTTACAAAAGTTTACATTCCTTGAAAACAAGAAAACCGATATGAAACATTTTATTCACTGGAAATCATAAGCAACATATACATGAGAAAAGAAGGATTCGGAAATGGGAAGTTGGGAACATATGACTATGACTTGATACAGCTCCAATTACTACAATATGTGAACTCTGAAGCATGAACTAGTTCTCCTGCAAGCAACAATTTTCATTCCACCATGAAAATTGGAAAAACTCTACTGGTGGAATGGAATATCAGCAAGATCCTCTCTATATGGTACTGGCTGCAATCCAGGTTGGTTTGTATCTTCACTAATAGTACCATCCTCCATTCGTGTTTGAGTCGCAGGGTCGAACTTTGTCGAGTCAACAAATGTGGCAACCCTGTCCTTTCGGAACATAAGATAGATCACAGATAGAATATAGATTGCCATCATCGGGAACACTGCGATCCCAATGAGCACGTTCCCGACTCTTGGCATGTCGTTGTTGATTAGCCAACCGACAAATGCTGTTGTCAGGTAGTATACGTTGATGCCAATGATTCCGAGGCCTAATATCCATGAGACGACGATAATCTACAGTTGTACATCAAGTAGATTTCATAAGAATGTTTTGAAAATGCATCACAAGTTGCCACATAAGAACATCCATCCAGGATTACTTACATAAATTGAATTCTTATGAGGTCCCATCTTGGTTGCGGTACTACTGAATTTGAGGAGCGGGATAAGGGCAAATGGAAGTTCAAACGATAGTATCATCTGCCAAATCAACACAAGTTTGTTCTTCTTAACAATGTACGTAAGTATACTTCTATCCTTGTATGCAGAGAAATGCTAGCAATAACGGTACATACTGATGCAATGATGATTAGTCGACCCGCTCCTGATGGTCCTCCAATGATTGAAACAACTAGACTAGGTGTTATGGCAATGCACCTTGTCACAAAGTTTCTAATCCATGTTTTCATCTTCATGTCCAAGAAGCCCTGAACAGTCCAAAGGAACATTTGGTCAATACTGTCTCGTACAAACTAAGCTAGAGCTAGTGTGACAATCAAAGTACCTGCATGATGTATTGGCCTGCATAGGTGCCGGTAATAGTGGAACTCTGCCCTGAGGCTAGTAAAGCAATGGCATATATTGTTGAGCTCGATTTCCCTAAAACGTTCTGCCATTGGATAAAACAGAATGAGCAAATCACAAAGGAATTTTCCCCCCCTTCTTTGGTTGCAACTTTGAATTGCCATTTACCAGTAGGATTCTAATGAAGTTCAAACCTTGAGTAGGAAAGATGCAGAATTCAGCGTTAAGTCACTGCATTGGTCTTCATTCTCTACTGAAAGATCATCCGCTAAGCAAACAGTACCCGACACTGCAATAATCGCCACATTGATGAGAAACGCTATGAACAGTGCAAATCCACTCTCTATTAAGAAGTATCGACATGCATCCTGGACAGAAAAAGGAAGAAGCACAGGACAGTTGTTAATACTATATCAGGATTTAGTCAGTCAATTAGTATTCAGTCACTCGATCATCAGTGCTGACTTACATTAATGCCGCGAACAGAATTTGGTACTTTCCTGGACAGCACCAGTGCTGAGTGAAGAAAAAGATTATGCCTGTCCCATACATAAGGTTATGAATTTCCTCAAGTGACACCGAGTGACATGATTTAAAAAGAAAAGAAAAACTTACGGCATTACAAGGGCACCAAGTAATGCAATGGCATCACCAGTCGCCCCTTGGCCTCTCAGCTTAGGAATGAACATCCCCTTCAATACATCTACCGCAGGAGGTTTCACGTAGCTCAATTCTCCAAAAAAACACGCAGCCATCACAAACACTAGGATTGTTATTAACAGTTCAAGCTTCCTCACCTGCACCATTCGATTTAAAAAAAAATCAGCATCTCGCAATTGAAAATGTAGCGGCATTTCTAGGAATCGAACCTAAAACCTTTTTACTAAACCAACATGATTGGTTTAGATTAATGCTCTAATTTAAAAAATGCTAATATATTTCCCCAGCGAAGGTAAGTAGGCCCTTAATTATAAGTTAGTTAATAAAAACATGACTATTTCAAAATGGCTCTTCTCTATGATATAAGACAATGGAATCTTCCTAACGCAATATTATAACTTGAGTGATCTATACAAATATGTCGCACAATACTTTCATGCTACTTTTAAAAGCAGTATGTGAGTATATATTAATTTGTGGGGCATTCGTGTTGAATATATATATATGTCGCATAATACAAAAGTAACGTCCAATGTATCAAATTAAAATCACAAGAAATCATATCTGAGTCGTTCTTTTCAAAATAAAATATGAACGTTAATACTAGACGAAGTAACTACTACGATGAACAAACTTGTCCATAAGATTGGTCAAGCATAATAAAGGTAAAATCACTGGTATATATCTCAAGTCGTCATTAACTGTTTTGGCAACATAAATGTTCTTGACTATATCTAAATCATTTTAAGAAACTAGATCTAAATCTTTTTAAGAACAAACATGTCTTACATAAAAGATGTTTTGTGTATTATTGAAACATTTAAGAGCATATATGATATGATGAGCATCTAAGAGCTAGCTAGCAGATATAGAAGAAGCATATATTTCTTATAGTTGACATTGTGAAGCTTTTGATTAATTTTTTGAATTAGCTAGTTATCTACATAATTATATTAATTGAACATGCAAGTTGAACACAAGGATTAGATAATTAAACTGATTTGCTTAGCTCATGTTTTGATATACTTATCTTGTTATCTTGTCATCAAGCTAATTACCAGTACTAAAGATTACCAAGATAAATAAGATGATAATATAGTGTTCCAAGATATAAGATGACAATTAATGTAGGATGGGAGGTTACAGGTAGCTAGACCACATTTATGGAACATACATATCTAGAGTTGCAAATGGTTTATGTTAAATTTCGACATTATGCATAGGTCTGTATGTGTGTAATCTCTCGAAAGAAAGATTGTAATGTGCAAAATTGACTTACTCCATATCTTTGCAGGCCAAGCAAGAGTAGAGTACTGAAACCCGTACAAAGAACTCCAGCCCAGACCGGTATATTGAACAGTATGTTTAGAGCAAATGCCGTTCCTATCACTGTCGCGATCACACAAACATAAGTAATAGGATAGATATTATCATCTGTTTGAGATAATTTAATCATACAAGATAGTAATTTGTTAAAGAATACTAACTGCACTATCTAAATGTTGACTGAGACTTAATATTTTACATCCTGCTAAACATATTTTGGAAGTTTCATTACGTCGTCTTATCTTGCGTGTCAGTTATCGAATGGCTAATTTAATCTAATACTCGTATATCTTACTAATCATCTGTTTAGAATATTCGTTATGTCTTATCTTGTGTCTTGGAGAGTGGAAATACCTTCGGGAATGTCAGCAGCAATGACGGCAACCTCAGCCAGAATCCATAGGCAATATTTGACAAACATCGGATACTCAGACTTGCAGTGCTCCGACAAGTGTTTCCCTGCAATAAGATGGACAATCAATTTGTACGTCCAATATACAATTTTAATTCAGGAGCAATTTTCGCTATAGTTCTTTCTCCTTACTATCCAAGAGATGGGGCAAATATGGCATGTTAACATAAGATGTCTTGTAATGCCATCAATGCATGTAGTTAAACTTGTGATTTGATTCCATTTCTCGAACAAATGGTATCTCAAAGAAGTTTGTAATTGACAAAACAGAGAAATGCAAACCTACCTGTGGTAACTCCAAGATTGGCTGCAAGAGATTGGATTATCAGCGCAAAGATCAGCCCGATAAGGATCACCCATAGTAGCTGGAAAATTCATTATTCAAGAACTTAATCAATAACATGAGCTCAAATTGGCAGAACCTTTCTCTTCTCATTTTCCAGCATGACGCAGGCATTTTAATTTGATGAGAAATCGAATAAATTAATGAAGAATGTTAAAATGAGAGCATATATTTCGTTTATAGGTCGATCTGTTTAATCTTTCTTAAAATTTGCGGGTGAGTATTTACTTCATATCCGTGATTTGCACCAGCTTGAAGATCCGTCTCCACTGCAATGAGTTCGCAACAAACCACATGTTAGTAGCAATCCAAGTACAAATCAATCTTGAACTTAATATTATGCGAGTGAAATAATGATTATTACAATTTCCAGGATCAAGGTAAGCCAATGAGACCAAGAAACCAGGCCCAACATATGACAAGAAGCTCCTCCATCCAGGTTTCTGCACATGCACACAAATCATTGAACATTTAATCAAGTATTCACTTACAAAATCCAAACCAAAAAGAGCTACAGCGAACCTGTTCAACATGGTCGAATTGCTTGGCGTCGGTAGAGCCAGGCGAATCACCTACAGCGACGACTCGGTGGCTGTTTCCAGTGTTTCCTTGCAGCTCTAGGCTTGCCATCACAAAGTATGCTATGTATACAAGTGTGGCAGAGATAGCTTGCAATTAAGTGTGTTGTGTTGTGTTGTGTTCAGTTATTTTTCTGAGTTTAGTGTATATATAGTTGCACTTAAAATAATACCTGTTCCAGGTGAGGACTATACTCTCGACTTTTTGCCAAATTCCAACTAAAATAATGCTTATAATATGGCTTTGTACATAAAGTTGGGGCAATTGTTAATGGAGGAGTAATTAGTTTTGACTATTGACTAATAGTTGTCCATATATATATGCATACTACCTTATAAAAATTTGGAAGGAATTTATCATCCGGCTGATTTCTTTTTTGGAGTATCTCCAATGTTTTAGGATAGTTGACCTGTGTTACCATTTCAGCAAACATACTTATTATAATAAAATTATATTTTCTGGTCTTATCTTACTTTGGTCTATCAAGATGTAATACTCACAAAAAAAAATAAAAAAATACAGTATAATATGAACAAACAATTTTAATACCAATACAATGTACCTGTTCAAAAAAGGTATATTACAATAACATTACTCCTATAAAAGAAACTATACAAATATTTAACTAAGATGATGATATGAATTGACATATTTGATTTGAAGATTGATGTGAATTTACATATATGATTTGTTGAATATTGAAATTTAATTAAATTTATTTAATTTTTAAATAATACAAAAAATGATTAAATTTATTTAAATTTATATAAATATAAAAATTTATAATATTTAAAGTAAAGAAATTTATTTATTTATATAAAAGTATAAAAATGATAAAATTGCATAAAAATATGTGAAAAACATTAGAAATATTATAATAATATCAAAAAGAAAAAAGATGTGATTTTTTTTAATTTTAAAAATATCAGAAAATGCAAAAAGTAGAAGGAGAAGTTGAATGAAGCGAGGCCCAAGATAGTGATAATGTAGTTTTAGTTTCAGATTAGTTTATTGTGATTAATGGTATGAGACTGTTTGGAATAGAATTCGTATTGAATTGTTTCAACTAAATTGACTATTTTTTATACAAATTTTAATTTTTATTGTGACAATTCAACTTAAATAATAATGTTTGGATTTAGACTTGTCTGCTTGATTTGGCTGAATTAAATGGCCACTACGTTTGAGTAATAGAAAAATTAATGTCGATATATGACGAAGGAGAAGTTGAATGAATTGAGGCCCAAGAATTAATGTCGTTTTAGTCCGTCCACTGTGATTATTATCACATGGAATGTACAATGTTTAGAATGGCATTAGATTTGTCTACTTAATTTGACTGAATCAAATGATTGCCACTTGAGTGATAGAAAAACGGTTCTGATATTTATTAGTAGAAAATCGTTTATTTTACATATATTTAACAAATTATACATGTAAATCAAATCAATTTTTAAATCGTATATATCAATTAACATTATTGTTTTGATTTGAAAAATCTGTAAGAGTACTTCTTTTAGACACAATATTATTATAGTACTTTTTTTAACATATACACGGTCTTAACAAAATAGCACATTGTATTGTATCTTCTTTGAAGTTTTGCCAATAATCAACTGATGAAGTTGCATCCAAAATACACTCAGCTATGATTCAGGTGGAGTATCACAAAATGCATATCATTCAAAGAGCATTCATTAACTCGTGCATGTGCCAGGAATATCGGTCTAACCGTCTTTTAATGACTTACTAACTTTACTCTTTTAATGTTATGTTATAAATTTACTAATTTCATAAATGAAATTTTTTCACTCCACTAATTAATTTTTTATTATTTATATGTTCCACTTTATTCAATCTTTCTTTTACTTTATTACTCACTTACAACTTTATCAATATAATACCTCTTATAAATTATTTTTTATTACAATTTTATTAATTTAAAAGAAATTTGAAGGCTGATTGGGAAATTTAAATTGAGAAATTCCCATTCGAATAGTCTGTTCTGTGAACTGTCTATTCGAATGGGCATTTTCCAATTCAAATCGCTTTCCAATCAGCCGCTTGAAGTTTAGAAATTTTTTATTAGATCGGAGGAAGTAATTGAACGCTATTTTGACAAATGCTATGTGACAACTGACATGACGTATAGGAGAGTACCTACAAAAATATAGATCAAACTTATGTCTTAATACTACGTAATCATATGTATCAAAACATTTTGTCTGTTTATGTACACAAATGCGCCAATCTGTGTCCAATTAGATTCTCAAAGATACATGCATTTGTTTTTTCTTCTCTCATTTTTTCCAAACTTTTTTTTTTAAACGTTTCCGAAATAACAATCGAAATTCTTCCAAAGGAACGGATGGAGCATCGAATGACACGATGCAGAATGGTAACAGGGGTGAAGCAGCAAGCAATCAAATGAATTATTGAGGTCTAAACTCTAAAGAATTGAAGAGAGGCATGAAACACACTGCCTTCTCATGACCTAGGGGATGAAGCCATCAAATTCTAAGTCAAATGATCATTAATAGCCTGCGTCATTCTCTCAAATTCAGTTACATCATCCTACAAAATATAATACTACTACAGGACACAACATGCTTTTCTTCTTGGTGATCAATATAACACCAGTATACCTACTATAGGACACAAATCCTCAAGTTTTTATCTACTGTAATATAATGTGCTCTAATAGAATTCGAGTGAAAATTAAGAGGGTTGCCGTCAGTTCAGCATATTCATCCTCAGGAGTCAGGACTTTAAAATCAAACTCCGAGCCCTTCATTTCCACTCTGTCTGCTAAGCTACAATAGGCATGTAACATAAAAGATTAAAGCGGGGAGCAACAGGTGATGAAAAAGAAAAAAAGAAGTCGAAAGAAGAATTGATGACCTACGAATTATTATCGTGCTTTTAGTTGTTTAGCAGACACAGTGGAAAAAAGAAGTCGAAAGAACTGATGTAGTTGTTTGGCAATGGAATTGGTTAGACTCCGATTCTACAAGTTATACATGAATGAAATGTATAAGATATGATCATGCTTTTAGAACTGCCACTGTCACCAAGCAAAAATCAATAGCCGACTAGCTTAATACAATAATTCTACCATCACAGGAAAGCTTAAATATCTTAATTGAAGATTCAGACAGAAGTATCTATGTGCAGGAAGACATGCAAATTACCTAAGACCAAATAATAAAAGACGGTAATATCTTACCCCCAACACATCTCGTATGCAATGTTCAACTCTTCTCATCCACATGTGGTTGCTACTGGCGAATTTTTAAATTTCCTGCAACATATCGTTTCATTCTGTGACGTGTTTACAAAAAAACATGTATATAACCAAAGAACAGGTAATAATAGCCAATAACTTAATCAATAATTTAGGTCTTCAGTCTTCAGTCTTACCGTCAGCACATCTGATATGGAGTGTCATCTTCTCCCATCCATGTCAGTAATGTCCAGGAACATGCCAGTATAAGAAATCACTGATCAATCTCCGAAGTCCTCTGTTCCCGAAAGTATGGCTTGAACTTCATTACACTCCTCGCCCGATTCTCAATTCCATCCTCAATACGCTGACAAAACTTTTTATCCAGCAAATCCATCCTACCTTCTGACTTCAGGGTATCACAAACTAATTTATAAGTAAACGCTCTTGGAATCGAACCTCCCTCAACTAACTCCATCATAAAACTCCAAGCCTCTGCCACTCTTCCCACTTCACACAAAGCATGGATTATCGGTGTATAGGAACTAGTACTCGGCACGCCATGTTCCCTTTCTCGCATCCCCCTCAACATCTCAATCGCTCTATCAATCTCATTCACAGCACTAAAGTACCTAATAAAAGAATCATAAGTAACTCTATTCGGCACACATCCCTTCTTCATCATATCATCAAACAACTCTAACGCCCTCCCAATCCTGTTCGTCTTGCAACAACCATTAATCAAACAGTTATACGTAACCACATCCGGAACGAAACCTTTAAACAACATTAACCTAAAGAAATTATTAGCCTCCCACATCCGCCTCGTAATCGCCTTCTTACACATTGTCTCCATTGCATGCCTACAAAAAGAACTAATCAAGATAGTATACGTAAATGCATCCGCCGGACACCTAAACCCCGGCAAATCCATTTGAGCATACAAGAGCTTAGCTCTCTTGATAAACCCGACTCTACAAAGCGCATAAATCACAGTATTATAAGCACAAACATCAGGCTTGCAATGAAACTGCCTCATCCTATAAAAAAGAGCCAAACCCTCTTTCACTAACCCCTCTTCTCCTAAAGCCTTAATCACACAAGTCACAGTAGCTGTAGTCACAAGACTATCACAGTGACCAGTTTCCCCCGTTCTCCTAGACATTTTCTTCAAAAAACCCCACAACAAGCTCAACCTATTCCCCTTGGCCAAAACCAAAGCCATCTCCTTACAAGTCTGCTCATTGTGAGAAAACCCAAAAGACACTTCAACCCAGTCATAAAATTCAATAGCTTTTTGAATGCCAAGATTCAATTTTTCTGGGTCTCTGTGAGCTGCAGGACCAAGAACAGGAAAACCCTTTTGGTAATTGATGGATTCTAGCTCAAGGTCTCTTTGCTTTAAGGGGGAGCGGTGGTGGAAGGTTTTTTGACGGCCAATTGATCTTGGGGACTGAAAAAATTGTAATGGGATTGCTCGGAGTACCTGGATGACATCGTCGGAAGTCCAATTGAGCTGGTTGTCCGGTGGAGATGTGGTGGTGGTTTCAAAGGTTTTGTTTTGGGTGATTGTTGATAGTGCGTGGCTGACTAGGTGGCTGGAGTGGGTGGAGAAACGGCGGAGCAGTGGTGGCGAAATAAACACCGGTGACTTCATCTTTAATTTTTTCTCTCTAATTCTATTTCTTGGTATAATTTTTTTGTGAGGGACTGATTTGTTATTTCCGTTGGGCTTCTCTATTTTCATGTTTCTAGTTGGGCCGAATTGAGTTTCTACAATCTACACACCTGATGATGGAGTGCCAACGATATTTAACACAAAGAATTTAAAAAAGAGATAGCGACATGAGTTAATATAATAATTTATTATATTTGAGAATCATGTGATAATATAACTTTGGCATTCAAAAAATTATATGTTAATGTAATATTACAATTTAGAGTGTCATTAATTAAAAAGAATCAAAGTTGGGAGAGTTGAGTTTGATATTCGTGTTGCTGTTAAAATGTAATACTACCTCCGTTCTGATTTCAATTACTCACTGATTCGAACACAAGTTTTTTAAAAAAAAAGTTAATGAAATAGGAGATATGGTAATAAAGTATAAAAGAGATTGCATAAAGTAAAATACGTACATATTGAATAAAGATTATCTTTGATATTCTCTCCACTCTTGATCTTCTTAACGAGCCCGTGGGGTGGAGAGAGTGTCAACTAATTTTCTCTATGCGGGGAAACTGTCTTCGATCCTTTATGTACGTTCTTTATCTCCATGACGAGTCGAGATGTGGGGTCTAACATATACTTTGTAGGCTGGAAAACTCTCTTCGATCCTCTCTATTTTCTTAATCTCCATAATGAGCCCAGTGGGGGG
>JAYMSP010000271.1:0-62026 GCA_036897095.1 Plantago elongata | reverse complement strand
CACATTGGAGCCACATAGGCACGAAATGCCACATCATGGCCGGAGTCAACGCCGGATTGCGATTTGGGTTCATCTGTAATAAAAAAAACATCAGAGGGTCATCCGTAATTGGGCCAAAGAGCAGGGGGTACGTATGTAATTGTCCCTAAAAATTATAACATACCAAAAATAAATAATTACTTCTAAATTAATATTTTCTTTTTGATTTATTTTTGTTCATGAAATTGAACAAAATTCAAAGAGGCATGCCATGTAAGATTTTTCTTATGTGGCATGTCTCTTTGTTGACAATGAACACCACTTTATTATATTTATTTAAATGTGTTAAATTACAAATACATTTTGTAATGATCCGACCACTGATCGGTTGAGCACCGATTATATGGACCAACAAAATTAATTATGAGAAACTCTTAAGTAAAGACGCTTAACTTCAGAGTTCTTGCTAGTACAAACTCGTGGTGATGCCACAGTATGGTTTAATTTTGATAATAAATATAATGCAGAAGAAAAAAATCAATCAATCAAGAAAATAAGTTATTCAAACTTATGTAAACAACGTTGGTCGTAATGTGTGCGGGTATGCCTTCTTCATTCACTATAATATTATTAGGTCTTCATTTATGCTAACTATAGAAAATGAAAAAATACTACGTATATGATTTAAAAGGAGTATGATCCAACCTATATCAGTTCGAGACCCGACGGGTTGATAATATATATTTTATCATAACTCGTATGTTCATATCCACCCATGGATTCTTCATAACTTTGTGAAAGAAATACTATATATTTAGCGTGTGTACATTGGAAGACAACCCCGTGAAATTTAGTGATGTTATCCCCCTTTTGTTCAGTATATGATTACATATAATATGATGTGCCTATGTTTTCCTTTTCGGGCTGTTAGGTTCCTATAGTATTCCCATTGAAGTGGTATAAATTATTAGAGTAGAAACTTTGTGCCATATAAGTTGGTTTAACATTGTTAATTTTCCTTGCGGTTTTGGATATTGTAATCTTATATTGTAGTATATATTTTTCTTGGACATGTTTTACAAATCATCGTTAGACATGTCAATTCACTTTGACACGCTTAAATGTTGGTTCATCATAGATGAAGAACATTTTAGTTTACTAGTAATCAACCTTTAAACAAAGACTCTAAAATTAGCAAACATAAGAATCCATCAAACATATGTATGATGAATTTGGATCACTTGAGTTCTCTTAATGTATGCTTAGTTCGATTTAGGCAAGCGTTATATGATAAAAAAACTTGGCCTTGATAATTGAATCGCTATTCTTTTTCGTGGGATTAGATTTTTACATCATGTTTATGTTTGCTTTTTAGGTCAAATACATATTTTTTGTGCAGGTGATCCCCATGATTAATCTAGGAGTTCGAGATCACTATAAGAATGATGCATGAGCATTGAGAATAGAGAGCTCCAGATTATCACTTAATAGTTCCATAAACTCTTTTCCATTAGATCCTATTATATTTTTCTCCCATGATACAATTTCATTCAGCGTAATGAAAAGACGACACAAGTCTTAGCCCAGGAGTAGGCATGCTTATTCTATTGAGAAAGAGAACTGAATGACTGATAGTGCATTGAAGGTTGGTATCTGCTTATTCGATTATTCCAGTTTGAATTTTCAACTAACTAGAATCAAGAAATGATATAGGCTTCAGCTCCTGTGATCAAGGTGCTTTCTCACCAATATTTGCAATCACATTATTTCAAGAAAACACTTCAATTGCCAGATCAATACATGAAAGGAAAATCAAATAGAGTACCGCATCGCACCTAAGATTTACATGAGCAGATAGGATGACATCAATATACCTATAGCATATTCGACTTCAATTACAGAGTTAAGAAACAACTAACATTGTTTATGAAACCATGGAGCTAGGGATGCATTTGATGCGTGAATTTGCTATTAAGTTTTGTCCATGTAAAAATCAAGCCAATAGACATACTTGAACAAAGCGCATATATTACCTCAAAATAAGAATGTTACATCGAGATTCATTTCTAAAAATATACATTTGCGAACATTCTCGACTTGTACCATACACTAAATTAGCTAAAATATTTAATCCTTGTAGTTTATTACAGGATAAATAAATAAAATATAGTTCACTTGGCACGGCACTTGTGCGGTGCTAGATCACTAGTACTTTATTAGAAAGATAATCTCTGTAAAAGTCCCATATATGTTGTTATGAAAATCATACTATTTCATATGAATTTCTTATTTATAATATACTTTATCCAAAAGATAGTTTTCATATTATACGAGACACATATATTGTTAATAAAAAATTCATATAAATCAATAAAATAATTTTATCATTTTATGTGTATGATAAATATTACTCGCTTCGCCCCAAAATAAATATCCACTTTATATTTTTGTCAATTAACATTTTTCAATTTAACCTCGAATTTAATCTTAAATTTTAAATGTAAATTGTTCAATAAAAACTGAACATTTGGTGTGGGATGAAGAAAATTAATATTAATATCACAGACCATTCCTGGAATTTGTGTTTAACACCAATGGAAAACCTCCTTTTTCTTTCTTTTTATGCAGGTACAGATATACTAACATGGATGATGTGTTTGCTCGACAAGAAATGAAGGGTATTAAAGTCTAAACAAAACAGCTTGGAACCTTGACGCCTTAAAGTATAAATAGCGAATCATCATCAGTCATTACCCAAAAACCGAACCTTCAATTCTCCCTCTACAGAATTCAGATCATGGGTCGTAGTCGTACTAGTAGTGGTGGTGGTCAGCTTCTCATCTCCTTTGTTGTTTTATCATGCACATATTCTCGATCTGTTTTTATGTCATTCTCATAAGTACATCAATGCAAATTTTCATGTTTGCCAATTCTGATACTATATGTTATGTTTGCGATTTTTTTTTTTTTTTTTTTGTGTTAGAATGTTTGCGAATTTTCATGTTATGTCTGTGATAAACATAGATGAGTTAGGAACTTGTGGAGAGTTACTCAAATACCTGAATATACGTGATAGATTTACTTACGTACACAAAATTAATATCATTACCTCATTCTGGCAAAACTTGATGCATTATATATTATTATTTGATGCGAACATACCTTATATATAAAATGATGCGCTCAACCTTTACCTAATGATATATGAAGTTTTCCAGTAGGATGGTATTCGCGTGCTCATTGATCGGCAATTTGTCTGTGCAGGAAGGTCTGCACGTCCTGCTAGATCAGAAATTCTCGACCAGGTTACACTCTAGACCACACACATTTTGAAGTTACTTGTTATTTGTTATTCAGATTCGCTCTACCTTTACCCCATTCTCTTAATTCTAACTGTATGGATATATTGCAGACTTGTGAAAAAGAAAAAGGAAAACTGTGTAGTTAATCTGTAGCTGCATTTGTGTTTGCACTCATTGCTTTGATAGCTAATCTTAATGTATTTGTCACATATGAAGTGAATCGTGATGCTCCTTCTCCAGCTCCTGCTGAAAATTGCAGAGGTATTGGTTCAACCATACTTGAAGGTATGTAGTTAAAACCATATTTACGTGTCTTACTATTCGTGTATGAATAGAAGAGAAAGAGACACGGAGTTTGTTGCATGTTCTGTTGTTTACCTTTGTTTCTCTACTTTCTCAGGTATGACATTTGGTGGTGGAAGTGCGATTGGGCATAGAATTGTGGACGGTCTTTTTGGTCCTCCCAGATTTCAGCATGAAATCTCTCAAACTGTGGCTCGAGCTGCTGCTACTGCTAAAACCTGCATGGCTGGACACGATGCGTGTAATCTGCATACAAATGCATAAGTGGCCGTGAGTATCATAAATTCTTCCTATATTCTGATTGATCAGTCTTTGCACATGACAATCTTTTATCTAAGTATCTTTTTTCACTCAACTTAAATTCCAATTATAGTTCTGACTTTGTTAACCCTGCAATAGTTGTTGATGGCTAGTATTTTACTATTTTTATCAGGGGGGACCTATGACCCCTGATTTTTAGCCAAACTAAAATTCCTGATAAAATGCACTGGTTAATTTGGTGCAGTGCCTGAATAAAAATGGCAGAGACATCAGCAATTGCCAATACTATATGGATATGCTGACTAGGTGCAAGGGAAACTCAGGAGAAACATTGACATGCTGCCCCTGTAATTAGTGTTTTCCTTTTTGTCTACCTGGATCCATCCGAATATCCAGCACTTCTGTTTAGCTTTGTTCTCTATACATTATCAATTTGAGAAATTTGGTGAATTGATGTTTTCTTGATGCATAATTTCATTGCATAACATATATTTCCCTTCGTAAGTTCCATGAGTGCGCATTTTGATAGTGTTCTTGAGAAGGTATTGTATTTATTGATTTTGTCGTTTGATGGATATCTCTAGCATTTTGGGAACATCTTGCATAAGGAACATAAGTACTACATAACTATGTAAAAGAAATGAACAAGAAGCTTAAATGCGGACGTATAAACTCTTGGAAGCCTAACAGCTCCAGTTTAGGCCAACCATTGAGATCTGGGGATGCCTTAATCGTTGCAAAATCTACATAATATTTGCTACAAAAGTTTGTCAAGATCTTGTGCTTGAGCTTGACATCACAGTCGCCCTTTGAGGAAGCTGGTGCAGAGTTTCCTCCATGCCTCCCTGTCTGGCCCAGTGGCCTCCAACTTCGACTTTAACTCATCGGCATATATTTTCTGCAAAGAAGCCGATTCTATTAACAATGCGTATGGAGTACAATAGTAGGCTGTTTAATTTGTCATGGATATTACCTCAATGTCATTGCGAGTACACAGTTTGTCTATCAGGTGGAACAGGATGTCTTGAGTGTACTCAGGATGTCCCTGAATGCCCAGGATGTGATCTTCATACCGGAACATCTCGATTCCAATATTTTCCGATGATGCCAGGATCTCTGCCTTTGCTGGAAGCTCCTTTATCTGTCACATTGGCATACATTAACATCAGATGAGAGAATTGCGTTCATTAGAATGTCGAAGCTTAATTTAAGCGAACCTCATCTCTGTGACACTCAATGAGGTTGAGCGAATCAGGAAGTTTCAGAGAAGTGAAAATCTTGGACTGGTAAAGATGGATTTTTTTCACTCCTATTTCCCATCCTGTGTTTGATCTTCCAGTTCTCCCACCAACGGCCCGCCCCAAGATCTAAATTGATCAATGTAAATATGTCAGTATGAAGTATATCTATGAAAAGCAGCAGTTCTATGTACACAGTTGGTGTTATTGAATATATGGGCGTACCTGATGGCCAAAGCAGATGCCGAGAACTTGCTTTTTCATAGCGATCAGTTTCTTGAGCAGACTCACAAGCTCCAGGATCCAGAGATCGTTCCCGTGAGCGTCACTGCAACTGCCAGAGATCACAAAACCGTCGTACTCTTCAAGTTCGCTGTCAGTCGGAAAGTCATGCTTCGACACATGGTACATGTCCCATGTTTCGCCTTCTTCTATCAGCATACTCGTAAAAACTCCATAGTAACCATCGTAGGTTCTTTTGATATAGTCTGTATCCTCACAGCAGAGTAGTAGAGCAAACTTTTGGGGTTCCATCTCTCGATGCTTACGTGTGTATTTGGAGAGCAGAACCTTAGAGAATCTAAGAGTTGAGTAGGGTATATAAATTGAATGTGAAAACTAATGAAGAAGAAGGTAATTGGGTACTAAAATACTTGCAAGATTCTGTTGAGCAAACCCTTTTTATGTAAATTCCTTGTTTTGCTTGGTTTGGTTGCCTTAGTTCGAAAAGAATCTTATGGCTTAATATGGTATGCGATATTCAGTTATGTTCTGTTTCCTCAGTTTCTGAGATTCTATTCTATCAAATCTGCAGCAACTACATCAAATCTTTCCTATAAATTGTCAGGCCCGTTCCTCATATTTCAGGGCCGGTGTGGGCTTTAAGACGGCCCTAAATAATAATAAAAATATAACAAGAATCCTAGTATTATTCTTTTATTGGTATAGTTTTATGTAATTTATGTAAATAGGTGTAACTGATTTTTCTCTCACCAACTGAGTTGCACTTTGTTGTCCCGACTATTTTTATTTGAAAATGATAAAATTTAAGTACAGTTGTCAAAACTCAAAACTATAATTGAAGACTCAATCAACAATTTACACATAATGTTACATAACTAATATATAATATTGCAGGACTCTAACTTTTGAGTACAAAGGGTAATTTCTGGAAAAACAAACCACTCATGTATAATTGACATTTGATGGTGGGCTAGAGGCTTGTACATCCATATGATCCAATTACACGGCTAAACAATCATATGTAGAAATATGGAACTCACAATCAGTGAGATCAGACCATTGATGTACCTAACTCCATAACCTTCCTGTTTTAAATTTACCAAGAGCATTCAGCCTAAAAGTGCAGAGTCCAATGAGATCCATCCAATGGAGAAATCGAACCAGAACCAGTCGGAATGTCCCGTGATTGTTCTCCAAGAGATTCCCCATCACTACTTTGAAAATCCTTCGATGTCGGTACTACTTCTAAATACGAATCTCGTGGACCTTGATGTGGCAATGGAGCTCCTTCGTAATTAGAAGTGTCATGATGCAACGGCAAAGCATCACCATTTGAGAAGTCCCGTAGATGCAATCCTAATGATACATCATTAACTCCTGTGAAGTCCATAGACTGCATTGTGTCTGTCTCTACACCATTGTTAGTTGAATCATTTGAATTGAACATAGAAGACAGCCCGCTGCAGCTTGGGACATCCCTCCACTGTTGACTCACAGTCTTCGTTCTGGTGTAAAATTCAAGTGCAGATTTACCTGCAAGCATAAAAAACAACTTTTCTCAACTAGAGAGTAGAGACGGAACATTTTATTGCGGACTCTACAGATGCTGCAGAAGCTTGTTAAAATATTTTATTGCAGTGCTTTTTTTGGTTAAACTTGTTTAATTTACCCAGAAATTTGACGAGTTAGTGAAAAGATCGAATCTTACCGAATGAATTGACATCTCCGGTGAATGATGCTTTACAGCCATTGAACAAGAATAACGGTAAGGGAGCAGGTATAGCTACATTTACACCAACCTGAAATTCAATATAATTAGAGTCAAATCTCAATACTAAATTCACTTTTCACAGAACAAATTGCAACACTAATTCATCGGCACCAGTAAAGCACTTTCAATATTCAAGACTGGTATAGATATCTGGACATAGCTACACAAAACAGTTGCTTAGCCTCATCCAAAGTTTTGTTATAATAAATGGAGATACATTTTGTACCTGCCCAGACTCCACCTCAAATTGAAACTTTCTAGCAGCAGCAGGGGAGGATGTAAATATTGAAGCTCCATTTCCATGTCTAATACAAGTATACAAGGAACAATTATATGAGTACAAAATCAATCGTCATACAATAATTTGGACTTATGATGAGGATAATGTTTACTTGTTTCTGTTCACAGTATATATTGCCTCGTCTAAGCTTCCAGCCTATAACAAAAAGTTCAAGAAAAACTTGATAAAAAACAGTAAATACGAGCAGCTGTAAGGCTTGCTATAAGTTCAGTAATCATAATAGAGCAACCTGCAAGCAGAGAAGAACTGGACCCAATATCTCCTCCTGCATACACCAAATCCCACATAAATTTGATATTTAAACATGAATTACCATGAAGCCATGCCATCTATACAACAACGGATATAAATACCTTGTAACAGTCCATATCTTGAGTGACATCAGTCAAGATAGTCGGACCAACGAAATTTCCCAGCTCATACTTGGAAACCTGCTTAGTTATCCATAAAAGTTACTAAGTTAAAGGTTAATGGTTCTAGGTCATCGAATTCTAAAGGTTATTTTAAATCATAGCCCTGTACATAAATAAAGCCTATAGAATTTGTAAAGGTCACCACATGAAATAGTATGGTAGGCTAACTTTATTGAATCTAAATTGCAATTCACATTAATTGGAATAGAGTGAGCATGGAAACTGAAGACCTACAGAAATCTTTCTTCCGTCAAGAAGTAAATTAGCACCATTATCAACAAATGATTGGATCACCCTTGAAATACGTTCCTTAACCTGAAGATACCAGATAATCAACATAGAACGTAAATGCTAATAACTGGCTAGCTAGCATATGTATTAAGATTCTGCACATGCTATCATTGGAAATTCATAATTGTTAGTTTGTAAAGCACATGGCAACCTGCTTGCTGATCACTGGACCAATGTCAACACCTGGTTCTGTTCCAGCATCTACTTTAAGTGCCATGGTGCGCTCTACCAGCTTATCTTCCCTGAGGAAATAATATCACCACTAACTAATCCAGAATTTTCTCATGAATTTCTCATACGTACTAGTTATTATATGAAGTTGAGCAAATATTAACGATCATAAAAAGAAAATCAGATAGCGCACAAACGAGAAGTTCCTCATGATGAATGACTTTATATCAGAATGCAATATAAAGAAATTGATATCTCATTGTGGTTATTCAAATGATACCACTGAATTCTAAGCCCCATAAATACATCTGTGGGAATGTGACCGTAAAATGATAATCGTGATATAATCCTCGGCAGGGCCTTTTAGCATATTTTGTTCCCTTTATGTAGTCCTTGTCTCTAAGGATTTTAGTAACCTTTCAGATAGTTTGTGGTTCTTGAGAGCTTTTCCTCCTTATTAAGGCACTAGAGAACATAATTATAGGCTATGGAAGTACTCTTGCCGACTAAACTGAAGTTATTTCTTGTAATTTTCAAAATCTAGTTCTTTTTTTCGTTTCGTTTAGAAAATGAATTTAGAAAAACAACATAAACAATGAGATGGTTGATACGAGATCATCGGAATGAATCGGTGCATGCTAGAAGTTGCCACTAAATTTTCAAGAATACCCATAATTACTTAATAGGTAATTTTGTGCAGAATTAAATTCCATTAAGATCTTGTACTCAGTTGCTTACTTTTTCATGGCCAGTGACCTATATAACATGGCGTTCTATAAATGAGAGCTAAAATAGTTTACAGTGATCGGATAAAAGTGTGTGGTGGGAGGATCAGAATAAAATGCAACTCTTCCCCAAAACAAATAAAAAGTGGGATTTGGGGGAGGGGGTGGTGGACTGAAAAAATTCACAGCGTACCAAGACTTTGAGCCTCCGACGAGAATTACAGAGCTAATTGATGTTGACTTTTGTACTGCAGAACCAAAGCCAGCAGAAAGCAAAGCATTTAATGTGGCCTCCATATTTGCATCTGGCATGACAACTGCACAACTCTTGGCACCGACATATGTCTAGGAGATTGACAAAAAATCAAATAAATAACACTCAATAAAACTCCAAAGAAGAGCAGCCCACATGCCAAACAACTAGAGAACAGATTGTACCTGAACTTGTCTACTATTAGCAGAAGCCCTTGCGTGAATATACATCCCGGCCTGTAAACATAAATGATATAAGTAGGCTTCATATCTTCTGTAATTGCTAAATAATCATGGTTCTCAAGGATATTTAAAAAAAAAAAAAAGTATCCGGAAAGTTGTGATTGATCGAGGAAAACACTAGTCATCTTTAAAATTTTAAAGCATTATCAGCAAAAAAGAGCATAAATACTGTATGCAGAAAGAAGCTTACTGCATCAGAGCCAATATACGACACTGCTTTAATTTCCTCATCACCACACATGGCATCAATAATGTCCTGCAGACCAAACACTACAATGTCAGTTGATTATACCAGTACACAATAAATATAGCTAATAAAATGTTTAAAGACAAGCTTAGAGCTTACATTGGCACCATGTATGATATTTAGCACGCCATTTGGTAAACCAGCCTCCATTGCTAGCTCTGCAAGATGCATGCATGCCCCTGAAGAAGGCAGGGAAGTAGTTAAAGAAATACTGAAAGTATTCCCCAAACAAAATATTAACAGCTTCTAAACCAATACAAGAATGTCAACATAAAGGCATGTTTAAACTAACGTTGCAAAGTAAATAAAAGCCAAACATATCAATGAACTAATCCTAATATACCACCAACAAACTTTTTAATTGAACATAATTAAGACATCACATATCAATAACATATTTTATATGTTAGTTTTTACATGAATTGACATACCTGGTGCTCTCTCAGGTGGTTTCAAGATAAAGGTATTGCCACAGGTAATGGCAATTGGAAACATCTGCAGTAAATCATGTGAAGGAAAGAATCAAACAGCAGTAAGACTATATTGACAAGGAGCGAGAAGATTATAGTACTAGGTATATAAACCAGAGTTAGCAGTCCACGGTTTTAATGTTTGTACACTTGAATATCAGACAGACAATATTTTATTGGGTAAAAAGCCTTTTCTCCCACAAACGATTCAGATCTGTTAATAGAATATATACTACCCTTGTAGGTTAATCTTTGCTGATATTAAATGCTGACAGACGCCATCATACTTGAAAGTGTGCAAGTCAAGCAACTGGAGGGGTAAGCAGCCTACCATTAACGGTATCATGGCTGGAAAGTTGAAAGAGGATATGCCAGCACAAACACCAAGAGGCTGCCGAATGTTGTAAGAATCAATTCCATTTGATATATTTCCCGAAAACTCTCCCATTTGCAAATTTGCCATTCCACATGCATGTTCAACAAATTCTGTAATCAAAGCTAGAATGTTGAATGACCACAGACAGCACGCGGTGATGATAAACTTGACAATGATAAATAAGACCCCAAAAATTTTATAAACATCTTATGCAATGTATACACCAATAAACAGAGGAATTTTTGCTTCACATAAACCAACCAATCATGTCATCATTCGATTAATATCAAACTAAATTTTTGATATTTTCTATTTAATCCATTTAAATATCAAGTTCCATCATATACATATCTTTTAAACTCCAAGTTAATATAATATAAAAGACAACTTCAGTTTCCATGGAAAAAATAAAGTAACTTACCAAGCCCACGGGACACATCATTGAATGCATCCTTTAACGTTTTACCCTGCTCAGATGTAATATTGCCTGCAATCTTATCCTGCAAAATGATTATTGTAAGTCTACCTATTTGATCTTTAAGACAAAATGTTTGGAAGTGGAGAGCCACAGGCTTACAATGTCTCTGCGAATAAGGTCTTGAAATTTGAACATAATGCGCTGACGACTTGTAATAGGTGTACTTCTCCATGATACAAATGCTCTTTTCGCTGCACAGACAGCAGCCTTAAGTTCCTCAGCCGTCGATAAAGGAACTTTTGTCACAACCTGCTGTGTAGCCTATAATTTATCATAAATGATTAGCAAAAAAATTGATAGCAGAAAGACTAAGGTCACATTGGCGCACAATATGTTCCAGACTTACAGGATTTAGAACATCGATAGACGTTGATGAAATTGAATCAAAAAATCTACCACCAATGAGATTTGGCACTTTCTGCAATATATAACTCAAGAGTTACAAGGAAGAATACTTGGAGATTCTCTTGAATTGCACAACACTCCAATCCATGGGCCGATGGCCTGTTATTAGTGGAGTGGTTTGTATTCAGACAAGAAAAAGACAAAATCAATGCTTTTGCCACAGAAAAAAGAGATCTGCACCAAGGTGTCAAGTTTACTGCTACACTACCGGTGGATATCGCTTCCTCCACGATAATTCAGAAGATGTTGACAGGTCAGAGTTCCCGCCAGTAGCTGTGGAAGGTCTGAAAGTCTTCAGCCGTCTTACTGTGGCAAAGGAAACACACAGGGAAGTATCCGTCATTACTTACTTATATACCAAGGCTAGCAACTTTCTTTAAGAGAAGTTACTGCAAGACACATAAGACTACCCCGTTCTCTTGGCTGTTTTGATCCCTCTTTATAGCTAATAATGAGTTCTTTTTTCATCATAGAGCATAGCAAACCAGGACGATTCTTATTCTAGTGCTGTGTAATTAGGCCTAACCAAGTCATAGCTTCCTTAATTTGCTAGTTTTATATCTTATTCTAGTCTTTTGCTATGTTGTCACTCCTTGTAATAGGATTGGCTTTGGAACGATTGCACGGTCCTACAAACCCCTGTGAACTTTTTTCATCTATTAATAGATTCCCCCTTTAATTAAAAAAGAAAAGAAAAAATGGCGATTCTTGAACAATGCTGAGTATTAGAGGTTGGCATAAAGCAACAAACAAATATCTTAAAAACTCGGGGACAATGAAATAGCATGGAGTCATTGAAGCATGAATTATGAAAACTAAATCTAGGATGAACCAGAAAGCATATAGAACCTGAGGCTGGTGCAGTGGAAGGTAGAGTTGCGAGATCCCCGTGACGAAGCTTAGCTTTCACATTATAAACATGTTTCGGTGTCGATAAAAGCTCAGGATTGGTTTGTCTAAGTTTATTCAGGATCTGACGAGGCTTTAACCCCGCCTCTGTCATATCTTTAATTAGCAGCACTTCTTTCTCATTAAAGCGGCGGGCAGAAGGATGTTCAGATACGTCCTTCATTGGCTCATGGTTGTGGGAACCATTCTTAACATTAAGCACCCACAAAACATCCTCCTTCTTTCCAACGAGTTCAAATGGACAATTCGTAAGCCGAGAACCACATTTTCTTTTGCGCACAGGTTCACCGGTGGATTCATCCACCTGCCTGCGTCTGTCCCGATAAATACCTCCTCTGTCACAACCAAGAATGACAACTTTCTCTTTCTTAGACTGTTTTATCGTGACCACATATCCCTGTGTGAGGCCAAACTCTCCTACATTCTGAATGAGTTCTTCACGATCAATGAAACTCCCAGGCGGAGGTGGCAGCATCTGTGGACCTTCATCCAACTCCATCTAATTTTCCCAGTAAATTATAAAATGGAGGCCTAGAACATGGTGAATTCAATCAATGTCAGCTCTTTACATACTGAGAGAGAGAGAGAGAGAGAGAGAGAGAGAGAGAGAGCTTAAGTCATACACTTATAGCAAGCGAAAGACATACATAGAGTAATACCTAATATCCTGAATTTAGGGGCACAGCCTAAACCCTTACAATAAACTCGTCATTTAGTGGCAGTACGATTTGCAAGACAAAGCGAACAAGAAACTATTCTATGTATACAACACAGTAGGCCAGTTACTACTACAGGATTACAAGTCATGATTTCGCATAAGAAGCAAACTGTAAACTATTCTCTCATTCTATTCGAAATCCTTAATCATTCAATCGGTATAACAAACAGCAATAGTAGTCGTAGAAACTCCAAGTTGATGATGATGAATAGTGACAAATGAACACAGCAAATATCAATATCAACGATCATACAAGTAATAAACAGTGTGTATAACCATTTCATACTAAATTAAATCTACAAATTCACAATCAGTAACGATCAATGTGAATCATGAAAGGCATAAATAAACTGTGTATAATTTGGATCATATCAACTAGCTAGCTAACAAATTGACAATCGGAGTTGAATCGACTTGTCCTTAGAATGAATTACATGAAGAAGAAGAAGAAGAAGAAGAAGAAGAAGAAGAAGAAGAAGAAGAAGAAGAAGAAGAAGAAGAATGAGAGGATTGTTACCGGAGAAAGCGAGCTTCGACAAGGACAGGTGATCGATCGAGTTGTGAGTCGAGAAATGGAAATGGCGTTTTGCCGCTTTTTTTTTTTTTTCTAACTGTTTCTTTTGGTGGTTGAAGGGAGATTGGAAGAAGCGATTGAGAACTGGAGATAGCGATAACCCTAATTTCTCAATTTTATTCAATTTCACGCAATTTCTGCTGGGTGTTATTAATTTCCCGTTCTACCCTTGGGCTTTCTTGGGCCTAGATAACCCAACCCGTACGAGTATATGTTAAGTGTTATTCCAAAATCCAATGCCGATTTTAATTCTATTAGGATTTGAGGATTTGCGCTCCCAACATTAACTCGATGAGAACTGGTTTATGGTCCGGACCGTCAATATTCGACGAGTATGAGAGAAACATATATAAATATATCTTCATGTAATATATTTAACTTTTAAAAAGTACGTATAAAATAAGTATATAAAAAATTAATTAAAGTTAACTATTTATAATAAAGTAAAATTTAAGAAAGAGTTCACATAATATGTTAATAGTAATAATTTATTGTAAGCTATACATTTAAGTCTTTAATGTTTATAAAGTGATTAATTTAAAAATTGGGTAGGACTTAACTCGTATCCGTTAAAACCCGACAAATTATCTTTGTACATGTACATCTTGTATACACCCGCATTCATCTTTATTTCGATTGAAAATCTATCTGAATTCAACCCATTTCTAATTTAACACACTTTCCGCCTAGAATTCAAAATGTTTCAGATTTTATCGGAGGTAAGTGCTGAGATGATATCTACCCCTCCTCCAGGTTTTCTTACTCAACACTCAAGAATGCTGTACTGTATCTTTGAAATCTAGCCTGTTTATATTGATAAAATTCGTGCAAAGACAAGAGTCTAAAGCTTTTGATTGTGCTATATATCCAGATTAGCCAATAAAATCCATGTGATTCTCCATAACTGATAAGTAGTACTTCTATGATATCGAATGGTATTCCTTGAACACCAAATATAAACACGGATAAAATACGTACTGTACTGATCGAAAACTGTTTAAATTTATAAACTCCCGTGTATATTTTTCACCAAAACTAACTACCACTGAAAAACACTAGCTTTAATGTGAAATGAAATTTAGTGAACTGAAAGGGACTATGAAAAAATACACAACTGGTAGTGACATTTTTGTATCTCTATGTCCCCATGCCATACTATTGACCCATACTCTCCATATCAATACAAATCCACCCATGTCACTTTCACTTCTTTCATCTCCGATTCTAATAATGACATATGGAAACAAAAATTCATGACATGCATGATCATGTAGATAATCAATAATATTTTTGATATATTTTCCATACGTTGGATAAATATGTGCGCGCTTGCATTGGGCTAATTTTTTTTTACAAATGTATCGATTATTGAAATCTTTTATATAATAAATACGTGGTCCACAAACTTCTCTAAGTTAAAATTTCTTTAACAATTTGTAAGTCCATATTGGAGGGTGCAAATGTATAACCCCCCTAAAAATACATGTATCCGCATTCGAGAGAGATAGATACATATTTCACATGTACAACTTATTTCCAAGTCACAAGGGTGTAAATTTTTTATCCTTGTGAAGCACTGAAGAAATTAATGGGCATCTTCGAATTCCAAAGTGACGAGAGTGTCCATCTTTATTTAGTTTCAAAGTGCTGAAAATGTGCAAAATAGGGTTGAAAGAGGCCAAAAAACTCAGTTGCTAAAAAGAGAAAGGTTATGATGGCAAATTGTTGGGAACATGCAAAAGATATAATTATAACGAGTGTGGGGAAAAGCACAGGCTATAATATAATGTAGTAAATCATCCAAATGCTAAGAATAAGAGTATAATTGTGCAGTAACTAAAGTGGTACTCATGTTTAATTCTCGAGTATAAGTTGGAATTCAAAGAATTACTGATATGTATCAAGTACAATCATGTCCTAAAGTTAATACACCATTTTTATGAAAGGTATTCAATCACTTGGGAGAATGGACTGGACCTTCTTTAACTTCATGTGTTTCACAATCACCAATTTGGACATTGTAGTTGTACTACAATCAATGCACGGTTTCACCATTTCCTGCTTTCACAATCCATATAATATAATGCATCATGGTATCATGACAAGAAAGAAAACAGAAATGGAGTATTCAAATCTGATTTTTGGATCATTTTACTGTAGATCATCATTGGTAGCTAGCTAGTAATAATGAAGTATTGGAATTTGAATTTTGGATTATTTTGTACAACTTCGATTACTTTTTAACATTATTGTATACTGGTCGAATAAACATATGTAAAACAAAAAAATTATATAATACTCATATTATTTATAAATATGCAATCGAATAATCATAAAATAATGAAATTGCTAATGATCAAAGTCATAATAGAGTCGGCCTGTAAACTATGGGGCGCCGAAGGTTCCTAGAGAAGAGATGGGTGGTGGAGAGTTGAAAGTTGAAAGTGGTGGAAGAGAGGAGTGAATGAAGAGTATGAGATAAATGAAAATGGGGCAGATTTGTTTCATCATTTGGGGTTACTTTAACCTAAATCAGCTAGCCACATAGAATTCGACGGCGGCAACTCCCGGCAATATTGACTATATTTTCTTTTTAATTTTATTACAACACCTTTTCTATATGACAATGTTAAACAAGTTGAATAAGTTGTTTAATATGAACTATAGTCTCAACTAGTTAATGATGAGTTTGAAATTGAATTCAGACTCGAGCCTCAATACTAATTTAGTAACGAGTTTGACTAAGGTGCTAAACCTACTGAAAAATCACAAAAGTTAACATGAACCGTATTGAAGACAAATTAAGCTTAAGCTTGACTCGATAAATCTTATAGAGTGAGCCGAATCATGTTTTGAGGAGACAAACCAACTAACCAGTTATCGTTAAAACTGGATTCAACTGCATGTGACATGGCTATCACCCGTTTAATTAACCTAGTTAAGTTTATGATGTAAGATTTGTATTCAGTTGCAGGAATACATTTTTGGAGCACTTTTAGATAATTTACATCGTACAAACTAAGATTTTGTATAAATGTGAGTGAGCTACGTACATTTTATCATATCAATCATGACATAGGAAGAGATAAAAATGTACGTCTAAATTACAACAATTAGTGACACAAATTGGAACTATCATGAAAATTCAAAGAAGTTATGTCAAAGAACAGAACTCAGAGAAGATTAATTGTTTTTGATTGATTCAAGTACTGGAAAACAACTACTGAAATTAAGCATGAGTGCAATTAATTAATCTTGAAATGCTAGCTACATAATTAAATTAAACCTAACAATAACCAAGTCTAAGCTCCAAATCCAAATCTTGATCCTTGTTTGCATGATCTCCAATGCTCAAATCCAACCTCATGAACCCATCATGAGCACTTGTCTTCACCACCCTAGCATCCTTCATAATACCAACCTCAAGCATCGCTCCTTTGTTCTTCTTTCCCCTATCTCCTCCACAGCTCTCTATCATACGATGACGAGCCTGCAAAAGGTCAATGACTGGAACATTCTTGAACGGGAAGCACCCGGTTCGTTGTTTCCTAGCAGGTACTGTATCTAGATGAAGTTCTTTGTCCGCTGAATCCGGAAAAGCTGGTTTGGACACGCACGAGAATGATGAGTGGCTTGATGTGCTAGAAACCTTAGCTGCAGAGGATGACAAGCTAGGAAAGTTAGGGTTAGAGTTAGGGTTTGGAGAATTGAGTAAAGAATTAGGTGATGAGAGCCTCATTCTAGCCCTATCTCTCCTATGAACATTCATGTGTCCACCAAGGGCCTGTGCAGATTTGAACTCTTTCTTGCAAAAGCTGCATCTGTAGTTCCTCTGCGGCCACGAGAAGCCGTAATCTCTGTCTTTCTCAAAGCTCAACTTGGTAATATCCCATGGCTCCCTTACAATCCTCTCATCACCACTCCACTTCCACTTCTCCATTTCAAAGTATGAAAACGAAAACTAAATAAAGCTAGTCAGTATAGGTCACAATGCCTCGGAATTATAGAAAGAGCAAAGAAGAAATTAAGTGATGGAGAAGAGAGGCATTTTGTTGTTTTTGGTACAAGTGAGGAAGATGTGGAATGAGGTTGTATTTATGTAGCAGTCAAAGCAATGCAAGATGAAGATCTTTTTAATTAAGTACATTGAATTATAATGAACAAGTAGTATGATGGTAATTGATAAGATGATGAGCATTTAGGAGGAGCATGGTAGTGTGTTTTTAACAACTGGAAATTGTCTGTTGCCAAAACTAGGGATTGCTTAAGGGAGGAGTGGAAAGGATATAGGGTTTCAGTGGGGTTCTTTTTAACCAAAAATGGGTGAAATCTAGTGGATGTTTGGCACTCTTCACATTATTATACATGCTTTTGGCAGCTGCATAGAATTAGTATCATCATTTTTTGTTTGCATTTTAAATGTTTCTGCTAGATACATACATACATTGATACATACATGTTGTACAACCTGATGGTCAGAGCAAGTGTAACTACAATGAATTGACTGGTTTGCTTTTCCCTTTTTCTTTCTTTGAGAATCATGAGTAGTACCTCATATACAGACAGTACTTGCACAAAAGTAGCAGTACATGGACAAATTAAATACACATAGGCTACATTTGCACTAATGTAATTCTATAGTTATTATTTTATGATCAACTCATGTGAAAGCTGAAAATCCTATTTTTCCTAAACAATAGGAAGCTACTTCACTTAATACAAATTGGGTGAGTGTCAAATACTTGAGGTGGGATGATTTCCTAGTCTTGACGGAAAATTGGTTTCACCAAGGAATTCCACTATATATATTTATATATTTATAGACACTAACTCCGTCCCATCAAACTTCACACATTTAGAATTGATGCCCATCAAACTTTTGTTTTATGTAAAAAGTTAAAGTAATGATAAAAAATAAAGAAGGTGGAGGAAAATGTACTTTTAGTGATAAAATATGTAATTTTTATCTAAAATTAATATTATTTATTATTTATTAGTGTTTGAGTAACTTCATTATTTAATAATATATGAAGTTTGGTGGACAGTTAAAAATTTACTGTATGTCGTCATCAAACATAATCAGGAAGATAAAGGCACCCTCATAACATGCACCATTTTATAAAATAAGAAACCTGATCAGTCAAAATGCACAAGGATATATTCTCTTCATCTGCAATTCACTAAACTGAACGGTATAGGGGTCCAAAATCGGTACAACACACAAAAGGTAAAATAAAAAAGGCGGGAAACAAAATTCCTGATGTAAAATTTCCATACTTGGTTCACAATTTGGAGCATTGACAAATCTATTACACGTATGTATTAATAATATTATGAGAATGTCATAAAATTTCTGGGAGATCCAGAACAGGAGCTGGATTTATTGCATCAAAATGAAATCTCCCATCCATGTATATTGTCACAAAAAGGCGTAAAAATAGACCCAGAACAGGAATTCTTGACAGTAATACAGCTATTTGTGCCACCATTTTAGAGTATATGATGAGACAACCTCCATGTTCTTGCTACCTGGTGAAAACCATCTGCGTTTCTAAAGCCTCGAACCATCGGACAACTTCTAACATGCTATTTTGAACTAAGAAACTCATCCAAACTATACATCAACATGTTCGAGTATGCTGCAAAACTTGGCTCTGAGAGTATGGAAGCTCTGTAACCGAAGGACATTATATATAGAGCAGAGAAAGCAAGTTAGATTTGGCTTGATCTATAAATTCTGTAGGTTGCTTACCACATGCATTCTAGCATGTTTCTGCCAATATGAGTGTTCGAGCAGAGATTGCATGAAAATTTGACTCTGATTATTCTGCTTGTGGCAATAAAAAACTGAAGCCTGAATTTTCACGAATAAGTGGGGGTGGTTCAATGTCCAAGATATCAAACCGGTCCATCGATTTGGACATATCATCGACTGAAAATGGTATGCTGCAATGTGAGATAAATTAGGTTAGTTACTGCAAAATGTTTAAGACCAAAATTAGTTCAATAAAGAGGCAGAGCCCAAGAGTCGATAAGCAATTTTTCATTGTTCAACCTTGAATCATCATCAAGCAGGAAAGAGCTACTAACAGCATTGTTTGAATCCTCTGTCATTAACACCCTCATGTTGGATATTACCTGTAAATGGGACAAAAAAGAAAGGGAAATCACAATGTGAAACCAGTTATCAGCTTTGCCTCATTAAAAAGTTCATATAATAGAAGCTTACAAAAATAAGCTGCTAATTATGCAAGCAAAACATTCAGAAATAACTCAAATAAGTAATATTTATGTTAGAGCTAACCTAGCATCTTACTTTGTGCTGGCATAATCCTCACATTAGATGATGTAAGCATATAATCCTAAATCCTAATAAGCAACCACATCAATACTAAATGGTCATTTATCTACTACATTTTCTCAATTGGAAAAATATCAGACAATATATTGACAGACGACACAATTTATAACATGATTACGCGATTAGCAAAGACTTACATCTGGAGACAAACTGTGCGTGCCATATTTGTCATCCCAGTACATTGTACTGATTCGATACAGCTGTTGTATACTGAGCACCTGTTGAAGATGGGAAACTCATTATAAGAAGCACACACAAGATTTCTTTTGAAATCCAACTTATATATGTATCATCCAATTAAATTAGATGATCATATCTGTAACATAGTATACAAAAACTAATTCAGGGGCAAGCTTAAATACAAACTGCATAGGGACTACTTACAGGACATAGGTCATGACTTATTTCATCCAGTGTTTTCTTTGGCTTCTGGTGTATAACCTGTTGCAGCAATAACCCATTTAATAAACAACAAAAATCGTCCCGGTGTACATAAAATGCAGTCAAGGATTAATTTGGCCAGAAAAGTCAAAGAATTTTTTGTATCACTATTAAAAAGCATTGGATCGTCTTATGCATGCAGTGAAGAACAATGGGCATACCAAGAACCCAATAGCTTGTCTTATATGTTTGAGCTCGTCCCAGGCTGAACCTGCATACTGGAATAATATGTAGCGCATTTAGCAGGAGAAAAACTGAAAGGGGAAGTATTCTTCATGGAATAATTCCAGTAAAATTAAATAACCTCATCAGTTGCTTTATAACACCAGTGTTCCAGTTCAGCCAATCCAGCTTTGACATATTCACCATTACTAAACGAACAGCATTCTCGTCTCAATAAAAGACTGCAATCGAAAAGA
Organism: Plantago elongata; assembly: GCA_036897095.1. Lineage (NCBI taxonomy): Eukaryota > Viridiplantae > Streptophyta > Magnoliopsida > Lamiales > Plantaginaceae > Plantago > Plantago elongata. The sequence continues at coordinate 41,135 of JAYMSP010000271.1, read as the reverse complement.
AAGGATTGGAATTAGTCAGTCTGGGGTTCTGCTAACGAGATCAGCAGTGAATGCAAGCTGAATAACAATATTATGTAGATCACCTGTTGAACAACTGAACATTGATGAAAGAAAATATTTGGGTGAACACTTTACGAACTAAAAATGGAGGTACCTGAGATAGATTGTGATAATTTATGTCAATAAATACATCTAAATGAATAACGGGAATTTTTTTTAGTTGATACTGTACGTGAAGGTAATACTTAATAGTCACACCACAAATGAACTTATTACTGAGTAATCAGATCGTGGGAGAATAGGGAAAACATAAGTAAATTAGAAAGAATAGAGAAGTAAATGTACTCTAAGAAAATCCATCTACTTGCAGAAAATTACAGCTCAGATCTCTGTTCTTGTATATTTTCCTTTTGCATAAGCATGGGATTAGACTCATTCTTGTAACTAATAAATGTCTGGGTTGGGTAGCAGCACCACCTTGGGGATGAAAAATCAAGTCATGCATTTTACATTTCTAAACTATCATTACACTGCTAAATCATGCAATAATTAAATTCTTTATTAGGTTTAGTACTTTAGGGAAGTAAGTAAGATCAGCATCAGATTCTAAGGATCAATTGAAAGTACTTTTTTTCAACTATCTAACAGTTGCAAAGAATATGAAATATTTTCCCCTGGATTGTTCAACTGTAAATACTAATGCATCTGGATAAACTAACACAAACAAATGTCACATATTCCATTTATATTTGTCCCAATACAAATGCCACATTTCCATTTTTGGTAAATAGTACACCACTAATTTTGAGCTACACACTACCTATCTACTTTATCTCCACTATTTTTACCTTATGCATTAATCTCCAAGTTCAAAACCAAATGAGTCTCATTTGTTCTGGGTCGTAGGGAGTAGTAAAATAAGTAGAAAAATTCATAACTCTGGCGAAAATGTTCTTACATGATTTGTTTTTAGAATGTTTAGAAAATTCCCAAGGCGCTTTACAATCCCCTGCCAGTGGGCAATTAAGATCTCCTGTGCAGCAGCATTTGCTAGAACACGTGCTGTTGAGCCTTTCACTAGGTTTGCTCTTGATATTCTCGGGGCCTAAATATCAAGACACAACAGCAAGTATCAGATGAGTGAAAGTAACTTTTACCACCATATGTAGATGTTGCCTATGACACAATATATCTTCAATAATTATACTTGAATTATTTTATCATCACCTGGATGCATAATCCCAGTAATGGAGAAATTTCTTTCTTCAAATTATCGCGTATCATCCCATAAATTTTCTCCACATACGCAGTCAACTGCTGCTTGAACAACAATGCAGGGTATTTGGCTTCTACTTGGCGTAATGTACCAGTGGAATCATCTCCCAATGAGGAAAGATTAACGTCTTGAGGAGTGCCACGGAAACTCTAGCAAAAAGTAGTTGATACGTAGAAAACATTATGCACTACTTAGAATATCAAATTGAACATATGAAAGTATCTCATACCTGTGTCATTCTCCCAAAAAGTGTAGCAGATGGAGATCGCCGATGTTGTGGGGCCGTACCAGCAGCTCCTCCAGCTTTCAATGTACGTTGAAGCAGCAACAGTAGAGTTGAAGCATTGGACAGCCAATACGCTAGGGTATCATTGTTTTCCTGGGTCTTCAGTAAAAGGCATCAGATATGAAAGGGCAAAACAGACATAAAAAAGTCATGCTTATCAAATTGCAAACTTATGCATAACCTTTACATATTATACACTAGACATAGCACCAAATTCCCAGTGTTAATTTTATTGCACAGAACTGCGTGTGTTTTAGGAATTCTGCACCAAATCCCCCCTTTTTTAAAAGCAAATCAAATCCATTGAAAGCCCAAAATGTACAAGATAGAAAATTCCCAAACAAGCTACAATCTCAGAACTCTAGCACAAATAATATGACCAATTTGGTGCAAAAAAAAAAAACTCTGTGAATTTGGGGTTTTCAGTCAAGTACTTACTGAAACACACTGGTGATTCCGCGCAGTAAACATCACACAGTAAGATTTTGCACATGATCCATATAACACAGGGTATGCTACTAACTCTTATAAATCCAGCACTCATACCTCGATAGCATGACCAATGGTCTGAATTATCCTGTCAAAGATACTTGTTCTCTCAACCTCGAATGAGCGCCACTGCCTAAGGCACTTGTAGATAATGCAAGCAGCGACAGGTCTACCTTTAGAGAAGCCCAAGTGCTGAGCTACACACCGGATGAGCAAATCCTGATACTCCTGTTGCTTCTCATTAAGAGACTTTTGAGGCCTATCGTCCATCTCTGACTCCCGTAAGTTCATTGAAGAACTATGCACTTCCTATTGCAATATTAAAACAGAATTTAACTTTCTAGATACCTTCCATAACGGACAAGTCTGTTACAATAAAGCATGCTACTTACAACATGTGATGTTTTTGAGCTTTCAACCCGCTGCCAAGTTAATTCAAAGCAAAAGTTCAAGTTAGAGTAGAACAACTATAGGTGTTTACCAGTTTGTTTGAAACCATTCTTATATTACCTGCATTATTGACCTTGAACTTCTTGATAGCAATTTATTATTCTGTGCCATAGCAAGAGCCTGCTGGCGAAGAACTTTGTTCTCCGATTCTAAGTTAGTAAGCTTCTCTTCAAGCCTGGTGGAAATAAATAGCAGATATTAAATGCATCCAATGAAACACTTACAATCTAATAGAAAGAAACATACAGTTCATTAAGAAGAATCCAAGAAAAATTATGTTAAAAAAGGGAATCTAAACCCAATAATGTGTATGGGAATACTCGGAAACAAAAGTTCGGGATTTGGTCTCACAATGATGGGTTGGCACTTGGCATGCACCATTCTTCAACCGTAGAATTAAACTTGGCACTTGGCATGCACCATTTTTCAACCGTAGAATTAAACTTTCTTCTTTTAATAAAAAAATCCCAAACCTTGAATATTATATATTAATAGAAGAGTATATTATCAATAAAAGTACAAACAACAGTCAAGATGTCTAGTAATTTACCAAGGGTTCCTAGCTACAATACTGTTGTTAGAAAATTGTACAGAAATTATTGAATTAATTTTTTCCAAGTAAGATTACCTGTATATAAAGTACAAGATTCACGATTGATGAATCTTGCAGATGAAATGCATGCAAATAGTTTCCATCAATGTTGCACATACTTGCAGTAGAAGTGAGCACTGAACAATGGCTTCAGAAGGGTAACTAGGGAACAAGCTAAGCTCTCTAAGATAACATCAAACCTAATCCAACAAAATTTCATTTGAACAAGATTATAATTAGAGACAGATTCAGGTTTTAGATCTTGTAGGTGGGTTTCAAATTCCAATATATGTCCCCTATAGAATTGGAGTAATGCACACTTGATTGACATTACAGTATCAGAGAAAAGTTAATGCACGGCCAAAAATATCATTTAGCCTCACTCAAAGGAACCAAGTATCCAGGATAACTCCTTTGAACAGTGAATATTAAGTCGTTCTTCTTTGCTTTGTGTTCTCATTTCTTGAAGATAAGCTCTAAGAGTTAGATAGTACCAGATTTCAGATGACCAGCATAGATGTGTTACTGTTTACATCTAAAGTTGAACAAATACTAATCCTGCCGTGCTCAAGCTGGAAGAACCACGACTCTATGATCTTTTATTACTCCAACCAGCAGAAAGAGTTCAGAAGCAGTTAGGGACAACCAATACAGTAGAATTGCTAATACCGGTGAAATTTTCCATATAGACCGAGTAAAGGGTAACAAAAATGATCATCATTATCAGAGTACGGCCATGGGTATCAAGATGGGTCAAAAGACACTGATAAGGTTTTATGGTACTCTTACTTGAGAATAGCGTTTCTGTAGCCCAACAAAGATGCTCTATGGTAATGGTACTCTTCCTGGTACTCTTCCTCTAAAATCTATTCTACTTCTGCCACATTTTATTAGGGCATTATAGCAGCAGATATCATAAATTCAACTTATGGGTATACTATTCATTGGTATGCAACCAGACTGATCTAACAAAGTAAAACTTGAATTTAGGTTTCGCTTGCAGAGTGGAAAATCATTCAGGACTTCTGTCCCGAAGGCTTCAATCTGTTAGAGATCAGCATGAGATGGGTGGGTTGTTATTCGAGGTTTTTTTTTTTCAATGTTAAATTAGCACATTTACTCTCACTCTCAAAGCTTCATCTCGTTGTATACACTACGAAGATTGGACAGAATTTCAAAAGCAGTTCTGGCTTCTGATAGGTGAGTTGAGAAGTGCGAACAACTTAATTGTTCTGTGGTCACAGGAAGTAGTTCCCAACCCCTCTACTCTTAGCTGTTCAAGAATTCTTGGGCACAGCAGCTCAGAATTTACCTCTAATCATAACAAGCTAAGGTAATGGATTTTAATCTATCATTCCGCCTAGTACCTACAGTGGAGCAATGGTGCATAAGAAGAGGGAAAAGAGGAAATTCATTATCTTTGTGCACCAAGAAAAGGAGGGAGATGGAATGCTTTGGAAGAGACTTGGGAGAATGTGCACAAACAATTGCTAGATGTCTCGATGTTTGCCTTATTCCACTTACCCTGTCTAAATAACAGGATCCCACATAGGGACTTCGAGAAAAGGCAAAGATTTGGAAAACAGAGGCTTTGTTGGTCAATGGATATTGAAAAGATGCTTGAGAAATTTAATTTCACCATCTTTATACAGGGTCGGCATCATCTCAAGGTCTCCACCAAGACAATGATAAGATGGCGGAAAATAAACATGAAGAATAAGTTGGGAGGGACTTATAGAAGAGATGATAGACATGTGCCTGACATGGACAAAATGCTGAAACTTTAGATAGAAACCTTACCGGAGATCGAAGAGTGGAAGACACGAAGCTGAGATGAAAAGAAGCAGATGTTGCTGCTTATGCAAGCCATCCACTGGTACTGATGTGGGAGGGGGACTTGTGTCTTTCACCCAGAGAGAACAATATACAAGAGGGACTACCAGACATGAAGTAATTAGAACCTAGAAACCTAGTGATTTCAATATTACACGCCAACTAACTGACATATGCTGAAACGACCATCCATCAAAACAAAACTCATTTAATTCAATTTCTTCTAATTCACCATATAAAAAACTTGCTTTCCCAGAAGATATCTTAAAAGTTCCATTTAATAGTCTTTTCCAGCAGCAGCACATAAAAATTCAGAAAATGATGTAATGTTCTATGCATGAAAATAAGTTTTTGAAGATATGAGATCCCAAGTAAGGATTTACTTAATACCCCAGTTCCCATTTTAACTATTCAAAAAGATTATGGCAAGAAGTCTATATCATGCTCGACACACCACTAATCAAAGAACAAAAGCGATACAAGGCAAGACTAGTGCTGATAACTGCATGAAATGTATAAGATGATTTTTTTACAAGTTAATAGCAACATCATTCTGTACACATATTCGATACAACATAAAGGTGATACTGAGTGTTAGTTGAGTTACCTATAATGATGCAAAAAAAATGCTAACATCTAGACAAACTAACTCATAGTTAGGACAGAGATAGGTACAACAAATTGACGGGCATTTCCATCAGAAGAAGTCATCGAATGCCCCCTCCCGGTCACTTTCCCAGTTTCCGGTTCCTGCACAATGCAACCATCAAGAGAAAAAGAAATGTATAACAGTTTCTTTTTTTGCGACCTTGCTTAAACAAAAACGTGAATTCAGATTTGGAGAAAGTTGATTTTATGAAAGAGAAATGGGAAGATCACAATGAATGGGCAACTGGAAAGATCTAAATATTGATAGCAAGAATTGCAAGATAGGCTTTGTATGAAGAGAAAAAAGGTGGTGGCCATGTCCTAATTAGCTATTTATTGTGTAGCGGAGTGGTCAGTAAGAAAACTCAAACTGACCTGAATCGGCTGCAGAAAGATCCTGAACTATGAGCTGGAATTCACCGGGGTTGAAGGAAGAAAATTTTCCTGAAGTAGAAGCAGGAGCTGGGAAGGTGAAATCTGAGTCTGTAGATGTGGTATCAGAGGAAATGGAAGTATCATCATCCAAATCATCTCTAGCACTGTATCTTGAAGCTGAACTCAAGTTGGATGATGCACCCAAAATCATTTTCAGCTCCGTAAATTGGCCAGACATGCTGTATATCATCCTGAGGCACACTAGAGCATATCTAGTATTAGTTAAATGATACGAAGGATCTTCCAAGTCTTAATATCCATTGATAACTCCTTCAAGTACATAAAGTATGAACTCCTAGATAAGTGAAATCCTGCTGCAGTAACCTCATGATCTTTAACATTGTATTACTCTATGATATAATATTTCACCTTCCCCAGCATGCGGCATCGGGTTCCACACAATCTGAGATACACGATTACATCCTGAAATCATTCTATTTATCACGTGATTTATAGACAATAATCTATTGCTCTTCTTTACAATCGTCAATCGTCGACTAGCTTCCAAAGTAAAACCGTTCACCCGTAGTTTACATGTGAACTCGCTAACAAAATGCGTAGCAGAATCATATAATCTATAGATATTTTAGAAATGTTCCTACGATCCAGAGGACCAACAAGATTCAGTTTTGCTAATAATAATAATCTACAAGACCTTAAAAAACTGAAAAAAGATCTTGAAACATAAGGGGAGCATGAGCAGCTATCAGCACATAGACTCGTTTATAATAAAATATATCCAACCGTATGCAACTCGACTCCCTAGACGCAACCACGGCTGGTTAGGGACAGGCAAGATAAGATTTAGTGTGCACATGCACCTGGGGTGAAAGTGTAGGGCAGGTAGATCCTCTCTGTCTAAAGACTACAAGTGAAACATGGATTATTCTATTACGTTTTGTAAAAATAGAAAATTAGCTAAGGTTTTCAAATTAAGGAATTTGTGACTTACTAATCCAACTACCTTAGGGATATAAAATTGTTCATTTCAAGCATGCATTCATCACAGTATATGATTATAAGCATTATCTGCAGCGTGCGATCCATGGATCTCTATCCTCTACGTATAAGGTGCTAGAAGATCCAAAAACTAAAATAAAATAGAACAAAAAGGTAAGAAGCACATTAAATGTTCCTTAAGTGAATATTACTATTACTTTCTGGCGAGATACCAATGAACATATAATACAGGGAAACTTCATCAGAAATGTAGAGAGTCGATAGAATAACAAAGGTAGTAAATGAAAAAGAAAGCTCAAAATAGTATTTCATCTACCCACCCCTTTTCTATTAGCATAAACTAAAATTAAAAAAGCTACACATGTTTAGCTGCTTTTAAGTACATGGAGATTTGGAAACCTCCTAGCTGCCAAAAGGCTAAACTGTTATTATCAAGATTTATAACGCGTACTGCTTGCATAGAACATAATATGGCTAAAAACAGCGCGTCGACAGAACAATGTGAAGGGGTTGAACAATTACCAATGTAGACAATCATGTAAGTGAAAATATTTGCAGATAATACAGTAGAGTAATTTACAAAGATTAAAAAAAACCATTGGATTTACGGGTTGATCAAATAGGTTGCAGACTTGCGGTACACAGAATTATTGTTGATTTATTTTTTTCATCAATTAGTATTCAGAGAAGCACTCTCATGGCTACTGAAGCTATATTTCCTTAACAATTCCAAAGTTTCAACTGGACATCCACATCATTACATATCCCCTTTATCATAGTTGCACAAAGATGACTGGTCAGAGAGTTTCATATTGTGCCGCTGGAACTACTCGTACTTTGCGGTAGCATTATCCAAATTTTCAAGCCTGTTGATAAACTTAGTAACATGTAATACACGACTTATGCAGGTAATGCTAAGGTCAATTATTTGAAACACTAACAATGAAACAGGCAATTATGACAGCTCAATTCTTCAATAATTATATGATGACAGTCTTCTTCCCCCACATTAATAGACTAATAGTCCAAATGGATACAAAAGGCTTCCAGTATTTATATTTTCGTCATGTTCTAATTTATAAACAGCGATGTATAAACAGACAAATACCATGCGTCGTTAAGCAAATCTAAATATTCAATTTCATAAGCATCACTGAGCAGTGAAGTCTCAGTTGATAATATGGCGAAGAGAATGTTAAGTTGTTAACAGGCATGTACCTGTTCAAAGAATCCTGAAGTTGATGGACTCTTCTTTCAGTTTCTTCCAGCTTCTCACGCTTTTCTTCACTTGATGCCAGGGCTTCGGCACATTTCTTTTCAGCCTCATCAGCTCGTTGTTTTTCGGACTGCAAGATGTCCTGTGGAACCGATAACAATATGAGCACAATATCTACTGGATCTAGCATTCTCTGAGTAGTAGTAAACCATTTCACCAACACTACCTTCATCTTTTCCATTTCTTCAGTTAAAGCCTCAATCTTTGCTGTGTCCTCAACGGGAACTGGAGTTTCATGGACAATGGAAGAGGCTTCTTCAATTGCTTTTTGGGCAACTTCACGTTCTTGAATAAGTAGTGCATTTGTTTCATCTATTTTAATTTGCATAGCATCCAAAGAGTGCTGCAACTTTGCAATTTCCTGGTTCTTTGACTCCTCCACGTCCGTCTGAGCACACAAAAAGCAAAAATTAGAAAGAGATAGAAATTAATATGGATCACTGCATAATATAGCCTGCAGTCAAGTTGATTATTACGAACACATGAATTTATCAAGAAATTAATCAGAGCATATGTATCTTCAATGTGTATATCAGAAACCTTTGTTGTAACAACTCTGCATCCACATTATTGCCAATTGCAAATGCACACATCGTGTTAAAAATACATGTGCAGGCACATATAGAGGAATATTTGATACTTCTACCATTATTTGTACTCTGTGCATGTAGGGAATGTGTAATTACCCTCAGACGTTTCTCAAGCTGTAGACGCAGAGTAAGGTCTTCCACATACTTTTCAAGTTTATCCTTTGCTTCTTTTAGTGCGCCTGTTTCTCTTGCCTCCTGTAAATATTCAGAACGTCTTGTAAGAGATTTGAAGTTTAAGGAAATGTGAGAAGAAATTTGCATTTTTCCAGAGAAAGCCATTGTTCAAAACATTCCGAAGAAAATATGATTGACAATATAGCATAGAAGCTTAACATGACTATGTGCAGTTAGTGACAATATCAACAGTTCTCGTCAGCCAAAGTGAAAAACACAATGTTAATGAGATTTACACAATGCTAATGTAATAGAATCATCGAGTTAATCTCAGAAGACATGTTTCTCATTCACTCAAGCAATGGTAGAATAATGGGCAAATTTTTTTACGGAATCCTGAATATTCATGAAACTATATCGGTAATCAGTCAGTAGTTCAACAACACCAAAGAGTACCATTTTCAACTTCCGAAGTTCTTTCCTAGCAACCCTTCCTCTCCATCTGCATTGTGTCCAAATTGATGCTCTTATAAGTTTCTTGTGGTATGAAAAGGCTCGATGACCACGCCAGTGGGCCTAAGAACATAATTTCTTGTTAAGGAGAGAACATAATTTTGTCAAATAATGGAATCTTCCAAAACAAAATTAAGCACCTGTATAGCGATTGCTGCTTTCGTTTTTCTTCTATACCTAAACTCACCGTGGGCAGCCATTGCCCTCATCCCAGCTTGCAATACAACAACTGAGTGTTTGAGATTAGTGTAACTCTTCCTGGACAAGTGACCTCTGTACTTTGTCTGGATCTTAAGAGAAGCTGACTCCCGTTTCAAATGATGAAATTGTTGGCAAGCAAGCCTTCCTGAGATGCATAGAAAAAAGATTAATTTAGAAAAATATGAATGGTTAGGTCAGCTATGGTATTTTGAATGAAAAAAAAATCAATCACACAATAATTTTGTCATAAATGTAATGCACAATTAACGATTTGACAGATCATATATAATAAAGAGACCTCGGCATATAGATTGCAAACAAACTGCTGCCTGCAGCAAAGCAACAAAGTGTTTCCGTGCAATATGGGTTCTAGCCTTTCTTTGTATTGTCCTTGCTGCATTACTAAGTTTTAGTGCTCTTCGGGCATCTAACTCAGCCATTTGACCAGCTCTCAAGAAGACCTTTGTTTTCCCAATCTGCATTTACAGGAGATACTTTCATAAAAAGTTACAAAACAAAATGAAAAAAGAGAAAAGAAGCAGTCTGCAGAAACAGGATATGGATCGGATACATTTTAAATAGTATAGAAAACTACACAAATCTCATGAAAATATGAGATAACTGTATCAATTCGATTTACAACACAGAAAGAGACAAATAAGTAAGCATACTACATGTAATTAGAATGGAGAACATAAAGACAGAAAATAACAGTTTAATCTTTAAAGGGAAAAGAGTTCATTATTAGCATAAATCAGTGAAGGTGAGAAAAATAGAAAGTGTCACCCTGAAAGTTTTGCATATTCAGCTTCTGCATCAAGGAATTATGTCCATTTACAGCTTTACTAATCAGAATGATATGAAACTCTATTTGAGAATTAAAATTTATCATCAGGAAAAAAGGAAGACCTGAGCACCGGCAAGGTTCATCTTCTCCAAAATCTTTTTGCATGCTAGCTTTTCATCATTACTGTATGAAAGAAATAAATCAATTCACCAATCAACTAGGAAATAACTAAATAACTTGTCGGTCATACAGCACACTTACTTTCCTTCCAAGACCTCCGGAGCCAGAAGGCCAAACCGATGAAGAAATTCATAAAATGTCTTACGAGTGGGGTAACCAGCACAGCTGATTCTGATCGCCTCTAGAACACCCTGTCAACGGACAGAAACAGTAATAAACTCCATAACCATTTCGTATGAAATTATTAAGCAAATATTTTAATGACTGCAGGTCAACTCCACTTACACCACAACGCAGTTGCTGTAAGATGTTGACATTCTCAAAAATAGCGGGCTTGAGAAGATTATTAGGCTTCACACATCTGATATAGTGTGGTTCTGTAGAATTTAGTGTTTCCATTAATTGTTGGAGTTGAAGCTGTAACAATTCAAACCATCAGAACATCTCCATAAAAGTTCTTTATGGGGTTGAAGTAGAAGATATTATGAAGACAAATAGATACCTTGAAGCGAGAACCTATTGACGAAAACTTAGAAGACTTGTTAGAAGATTTGGCTGTTTCTTCGGCAAGTGGAGGAAATAGTCCTGCTACAAATGAACATTTGGAGCCAGTTAAGAGATCTTGATGTTCAGGAACTACATAGTCTTTGTTCTTATCCAGAAACTGATCTGATTGGTATTGAACCTGATCGAAGAGAAGTAGAATGAAAGGTCAATATTTGGAAAACCAATCAGCTGGAATAAAAATACTGGGTTGCGGTTGCAGTTGCTGCAAAGCAAAGCAAAGCATGATTCAGTTTACCTCTCCAGCATAATGAGCAATTGTAAAGTCGGTGCGAGACAATTTTGGCTTCACAAAACGTTTGTGAACCTTGAATGTTTGATAAAGCTTTTGTGAAAAGGTCTCGTGTGTAGACTTCGGAAACATACTGGAGACATATCAAGAAATGAAACAAGGTCATCCCAGAGTAACATCACGAAAGATAGAAACAAACTATGCATTGCAATCTACTAGAAGCAGCTAATAACCCTACCAGGCCTCATCAAGAAGAGCAATTATTCCTCCTGGTTTCTGCAAAGGTCAATGAGTAGATATTGATTCAGCTAGGTTACAGTATGAAATAAACGCCAAACCCATCACCAAAGGAATATAAATTAAACATAGCATCTTTTGTTTTCTTTTTCGCTTGAGAATACGGTAAAGCGAAGACACTCAGTTTTCTGAACTTCAAGAAATTGCATTGGAATAATAAATCATGGTTCTGACCAAAAACATGCACAGTAATTTACGAAATTGAGAATTCTAGAACAGAAAATGAATGAATCATAGCCATGTCACAGAACTATTGCTTATGTTCAACTTGACTGGATTGAAATTCACTGTCTAAGCCAACTGGTTTTCCTTAAATGCATTGATTATAGACCAAGACTTCCAGAATGAAATCGGATAGGGCAATGTCTTCAAAAGTTTCGAAGTTCAAACCAGTTTGGCGTTGCACCAAATGTCTTGCCATCTATTGGCAAGTGATGCTAGAAGAACAAAATGCAGAGAGTATATCAATTAAATATGTGATTATTAAGCAACCTTTTCAATAAGATCCAGAACGTCCTGATTGTCCACAAATTCTATGTAGCTCCAGTCAATCTCTTCTCTAGTATACTCCTCCTGCTCCATCTTAAAAACATGCTGAAAAGTATTTGACAGCATTTCAGCAATAAGTTGAGCAACAATGTATAAAAGTGGCAGCCAAAATATCGTAACCTGATTGAAATGTTGCTGTAGCTTTTCGTTGGTGAAATTAATGCAGAACTGTTCAAAACTAAAAAAAGAAGAAGAAAAAGTTAGATCCAAATCAATGATATATTATCCATTATTCCTTCTTAATATTGTCTATCAACATTTTCTTTTACCTATTTAATTTAAAACTTTCAAACCCATAGATATCAAGAACACCGATGAGGCATTTTGAATTCGGATCTTGGCCGATTGAATTATTTATTTTGTCCACCAACCTGTAGATTCAAAAAGCCTGCATCAAATTGACTATATATACATCCATAAATTTTAGGTTAAAGCAATCACATGACACTGGCATATACCAGTCAAACAAGCGAGAGTATATCGTCTTAGCCAACCCATCCCTACTGACTAATGCTCCATCAGGATCAAGACTTCTCTTGATAACTTCCTCTGGAGTAACCATCACACGCTTCAGTAATGCATCTTCCAGTGCACTAAGATCACACCTAATAAGGAAAAAAGAGAAGTTCATTAGCAATAATCATCTACAAAATTACACTTACTGTTATAGATTAGGACTGTGAGTCTTACATGAGAAGCTCTGAGACCGTCTTGAGATGGAACTTTGATTTGTCATCCTTAAGCACTGATGAATCTATTTCTTTTCCCTTGGTGAATTCAACGTTACCTAGATGGAGAATTGATGCTACTACCCTGAAAATTGCATCCTGCAATGAAGATATTTAATCAGGTACAAAACTAGTGCAGATTTTTACCTTGACACAAACCAGTGTTAAGACCATACCTGCTCCTTTTGACTTATTCCAACAACATCCATGGCCCTTCTTGTGGCCAAGTACTCTTTGGCATCACTTACACCAACAAGTTCAATGCAATTGGATTGGTTGAGATAGTGAAATGTTTTAGGATGTCCCAGCTTATACTTCTCAATGTCCTGGTTAGATGCAGAATTACTCCATGGTTTAAATATTTCATCAATATAGATTCAGAAATTCAGACGGACAAATAAAAGATGCTATTGTAAAGTAGGTTACCTCCTGTGGGGCAGCACAAAGAAGATAGAAACAGTGGTAATTGCGTTCAGGATCAGAAATTTGGCAGACACGAGATCGCTCAAGAAGATAAGTACGAATGGCCGCCCCTGATATTCTTCCATGCTTATCAAATTGAATTTCAACGAATTTACCAAATCGACTGCACCAGCAATTTTAAGTTGCGAGTTTCAGTTAATATTTTTTGTTGTTTTTCCAATCAGCTTCATAAAGATACTCATGGAATGAATTCACCAATTCTCACCTAGAATTGTTATTTCTGACAGTTTTCGCATTTCCAAATGCTTCAAGAACTGGATTTGACTGCACATGACGTATAATCACAGTTAAAAGCAACAGTATACGATTATACGGAATGAACAGTCTAGCTGTTAGAAGTGACTAATATCATTATCTTAGTTTATTAATCGCTTGCATAAATAGCACATTACACATGATACATGATATAGTCCTCAACAAGAAGACACTGTACTGTTGCTGAAAAATTATTCTTGGATGTGGAGTGTTACTTAACAAATATCTGTTAAAATGAAGATCAGATGATTTATTTTACCTCAAGAACTTGTTGTTCTACTGTTCGCCCTTCAGTTACTTTACGGCCACCCAAATATGCAAGGTATTGCATAAGCATCTTAGTGGTTTCTGTCTTGCCAGCACCACTTTCTCCACTCACCAGTATTGAATTACTTTTACCCTCATTCATCATTGCCCTAATTTTCTCGGAAGGATTAGACATGAACTCAGTTCTCTTTCCTGGGAAAGAATTAGATAATCAACAGAAACTCATTAGTAGATGGATACCTGAAAGCAACATCTGCAATAGCAAAAACATGAGGACTCAGTTCTCCGAATGGTGCTCCTTTATATTGTTGCATCATGTGGCCATCATACAAGTGAGGAAGTCTTTGAAATGGATTGATCGCGATAAGGATGCTTCCAGTGTAAGTCTGCCGTAGTGTTAGAGTTGAGAAAAAGATCATAACAGAGAATGTCACAAGTGTCCCACTGTATTTGTTTCCCAGACCAAATAGTAATGGCAACTTGAGAAAAAGCAATGTAGACATCTTACATAGATTTCATTTAGCTGGTATCTTATAGACAAGTTCTGCAAGACTCCAGGTTCGTGTAAATAAGATAGTTTGGTCATGTCATCAACTCCGCCTGAAGGTGCATCCTCGTCTTTCGGGAATATGTTTGATAAATTAACAGTAATCTTCACAGGTTGAAAGGAAAGTGCAATTGTCAGAAAATAATGAACAACGTCAAAGGCAGATGCCAACTAAGAATAAATATAAGATAAATAAGCCATGAAACTCTTCCACTATGATAAATGGTGGTGAAAGAAAGGCCGTGCATGAAGATAAATGGTCCTGGTTTTTTCAATAAAGAAAAAGTACAAAAACAAAAACTATTTGCTGTTTCTCTTCTTATATATCTCTTTTTCAGACTTTTGCACTTACGAACTTAGCATTTCTCTTGTTAGCATAACAAAGTTGTAGTATTCAAATATATGAGCAAGCTATCAATTAGCTAAAGCTATATTTACCTGCTTCCCCTGAGATGTTTGGATCTCGACTTCCTTCCCATTTATCTTTGTCACTTGCCCATCAACCCAAGCAATCTCTGGGTCCTCAGCCCAGACATGAGAGCCTACAATGATATTGACTGGCGTACCCTGCATTTGATGTTCATTCGGTTCTTTTAGGTACATGTCTTCATGACATACATTATGGAACAAGAGCTTGCACTTATTCATCTATTAATGCAGAGTTATTTTTTTCCAGATGTAGCCAATAGCCTTTTACCCGTACTAAGTAGAACAGATGACTTTAACCTTGAGATACGTTAACAACACTGATTACGCAAAATCACCAAATAAACGGCATAACAAGTACTCATAGTCTACTCTAAATTCTAGCAATTGCCGGTTACTATTTACGTCATAAACCTGCACTGAGTAAGAACTTGGACAGACTTATCTTCTGATTAATAAACCCAAATTCTATCTTATTTCTTTTTTTTCTTTCCCTAATATCATTCCCTCAGGATCATTCAACCATCTTCAAACATCAACATGAGCTCCTCTTTACAGCATTTGATCGATTAAGTTACCAAAAAGTCCATCAACTCCTAACCAGGATACAACAGAATGAACAAACACAGCAGAAATGCAGGTTTTATATATACATACCATCTTAATTCAGGAACCAAGATTACTCCGACCGCATCAAAATCCGATGATCAAACCAGAAATCTTATTATCCTTGTCATTCGCATAATTCCAATCATTTATCCTATACTCCACACGATTAAACACCTACAATCCAAATGATCTTCTAAGATATATAAGGCCACAAAACTGAAAATCACATTCACAGAGAATCTAGTTTGCTCTTTTATGCAAACATACCATATCAATTGAGGAAAACTACTGTAACCACATCCAATTCCAATCAAACAGGAACCCCTCTGCGATAGCAAATAAATATCACAGAACCCCAATTCTCAGTCTATGAAACAAAAAAATTATGCAATCGACACCACGAATAGAGAGCGGTGAATGAAAAACCTAAAAAATGATGATGATCAGCGATTAAGGAGTTTTTGGTGAAATTTCGGGTTTTTGATTTTTGGTGAACGAGGGGAAATGACCGTTGGGTGGAGGTTTGACGAAGGATCCGGTGAAGACGAGAGGTTTTGTGGAGAAGGTGAGGATGATCCTACGATGTCGGACCAGTTGAATCCTTCATCTGCCATCTGTGACCTCTAATCTGTGTTCTCACGCTTTTGGCGGGCAAAGCTCTCACTCAATTGAAACGGTACTGCTCCATTTCTCTTTAATTAGCCTCTTCTTAATTACAGGACAGGACAGGACACTTCTCCTAAAATAATGCCGTACCATCATGCCACTGTAAGCAATATTCCCAAACTCGATTTAACATCACCCGAGAATTATTTGAAATGATATTTAATAATAATACTTTATGAGTATATGAATTATGATGCATTATAATATCGATGAGTCCAGTTAATGATTATAACGATAATATTTATTGGCCTCTGAAATCTCTAGTTATTGTTGGTCTCTTGATAAACTTACTCTTAATAAACGTATGGAAATACTTTATGTCCCAAAAGATCAATGTCTTTGAAATTAAGTTTCTAAATGAACCATTGCAATTTAAAAATACAAATTTGACACGGCCTGACACGTTTAAAAATCGGTTCGGACGGATTTATTTAATACTTAATCCGAACGAACCCGTGTACATTTAAGTTATTTGGGTTATAGGGCATTTGATTTTTACTCAACACATGAGTTGTCCCGATCTAAGCTCGTATAAACTCGTAAATCGGTAAGGACTGCTCCATTTAAATGTTATTTTTTAATTTATAGACTATTTTGTCAAAAAAACATATCATAATTTCAATTAAAAGTCCACTTTACAAGTTCAGCATGATTTACCTTCTTTTTTCCAATTCAATGTTCCATGTTAAATGCATGATATTTTTTTACTAAACGCACAATATTTTTTAATATACTGCAAAATGTATTTCAAATATTATAAACATAAAAGTTAGTTCCCATATTTATCATATGTTCCGTTTAACCTCATAATACTTTAAATATTTGAAAATAATAACATAAATATATTATAATATCATACGAGAACAAAAAAAACTAGATAATATAAATATTGATTAGCCTAACATATTGATTGTAAATTAATGATTGTAAATATGAAGAAGTATATTTTTTTAATTTTAGATCTCCATTGTTTGTATTTATTTTATAGTATTAAAATATTTAAATAAATTATAATTCACCAAAAAGTTAATTTAAAAAAAAAAGACACCAAAAAGAAGCATGGCATAGCCTTCCCGCATGCCAGCCCGTTTGGAAGTGCAAATCTGGCAGTCCCAAGCCTTCAAGACTGCCAAATTTGCGCCTGGTCGGGGCTTCCATATGGGTTGGTCTAGCTGTTTTGGCAGCCCTCAAGGCTGCTAAATAGTCTATTTTATTCATTTTATAATTTTATAAAAAATTTTAAGTAATTAAAAATATATTTGGTGTTTATGATTTGATTAAATTTTTATTTATTTATTTATAACATTGCTCTTAAATTTAATTATGACTTTTTGAAAATCATAACCATCTTCGTATTTTTTGATTATGTTTATTGAAAGATTCGAAGAAATATGTATGCTAGAGAGTTGAATGCATAAATAAATTTTTTTTAGATAAAATTATATTATTTTAAAGTTAACGTATTATTTTATAAATTAATAGAAATTGTAGTTGATTTGTAATTTGTGAAACATGTTTAATACGCTCACTAAAAAAGAATATAAAATTTCCAAAACCTAATCTCCAATTCATTTCACGCAAGCATCTTCTTCTTTCTTCCTCCAACACCTCGTTTTTTTTTCTCTAACGTCTCTTTTTCTCCTATAACGTCTCTTTACCAATAGCTGGAAGGAATTAATGGTTGAATCCGCGATCTTCTTTCTGCTTATAACAGTGGACTACTCTGACCTTGATCATCTAATTTATGCTTGGCCAATGATTATGTTTATATCAATTCCTTCTTGATGTTTGAAAAAGATGGTAAGTGTGTTTAATTTCAATTTATAAATACAAACAAAGGGGTTGTTCGACCCGACCTGCGAAAAAAGTGGGTTGTGAGTCGTTCGGGCCTTGTATTTGACAAAATTAATCGGCACAAACCCGATCTTTAAATTGAGCGGACTGTAGTATTTCACACCGAATAACACCTCTACTCTACTCTTACATTCAATTCAAAGTTTAATGATATAACAGGAAAAAACTGCTTGCAGAAATCTCAATTTAAATCAATTTCTTAATGCCCCGTATAAATTGTCGGCGCGTGATATGACTCACCCTCTATCTTCTTCTTCACCACCTTCTATTTTCTCCACCTAAATCTTATTTCCATCTTAACCACATTTAAAGAAATCAAGTGATAAAACAATATGCGTCATAATTTTCATCTTGTCAATAACTTCATGATGGTATATATAATGGTTCACACCTTTCTCATTTTTCATGTATGTCAATGGTGTCCTCCTTCCGTCGTTGGCCGCCGCATAGGAGAGAAGCATCCGGCCGAACTCATCAACTCAGCTTTTGGAGCGAAGCGAAAAAAATTTATATGAGCTCTCCAACAATGGGCACCTTTCCGGATTGATGAGAATTTGAATTGGGAGAATTGGGAATTGTAGTTAGTAGTAGCACCAGCCGATCTGTTGAAGCTAGAAGGAGAGCAAAATCCGCATTAGGATTAGATTTAAAACATAGTCGTGTACTCAGTGTTCATCTAATTACTCGTTTAGAAACGTCATGAAGGAGTCTTTATTAATCAATACATATACATTACAAGTATAATTAAAAAAACATTAAAATTTTTACTAAAACTATTAATAATATAAATTTATCTAAATAATATAAAATACTTACTCTTAAACAATTTTAATATTGTAAAAATAATATATATATAATTAAAAATATCAATTTATCTACTTAGATATTTCATTAATACACGTTCTTCTAAAACTAGTGGCATATAATATCCTGAAGAAAAGCACGCATGGTGGATAATTAAGAGATTCGAGAGAAATTGGAAAAGTTGAAATTGGTGGGTAATTACATTTGCACCTCTCTTCTTAGTTCTTACTACTACAATAATAGTAACAATTTTTTAAAACCATAAAATTTTCAAATTGTTAAAATATTTGAAAATCATTTTCATATAAATAAAAAATATTTTTTTATTTTCCATATATATTACTTTCTCCGTTCTTTATAAAGTTAACACTTTATTATTCTGCGGTCAACTGTCTTCGAATTTAATCACAAATTACTCTAAAACGATAATAGGAAATAATTATAATTTTATTAAATTATTTATTATTATCATTTTTAGGAGTAAATCATGATTAAAATTGAACACAATTTATAGGTCAAAGTCAAATTATTAACTTTGTAAAAGAACTGAATGAGTACTACGTAATAACAACTAAATAATTTTAGCACACGAATCGCCAATACTTATATCATTTATGAATATCAGAAAGACATACTAATACATATTTATGCAATATGTATATGACGAAGTCCTAGTACATCTATAAAGAATAAGGTAAAATTCTATTTTAACTTTCTAGTAAATTTTTTATAAATTAATATAGTATTCGATATTAAATTAATAATTTTGATAAATTTAATAATTTGTTCAGTCCCAACTTGAGACCAGTATAAAATTAGATCCCAATCGATAAAATAATAAGATAAATTTTTTATAAAATCTCAGTTTATATATATTGGTACCAACATACGAAACTATAAATTAATAATTACTAAAATATTTCATATATATGTGTGTGATACACTTTAAAATTCTATGACTGTCTAGTAAAAAATGGATCCATAGTCACTTAATTATTTCGTTGAACATCAAATTTATATTGAATTTCATATTTGAACCTCCCCGTTGCACTTAGAATTTGGGGAGTTGACTTCTCATATTGTACAAAAAGTTGTGAAGAGTTGTTCTTTTTGAGTTACCGGTTCCAAAGCTATTAAATCATTCTCAACTTCATCGTCGACCAGATTTTGAATGGTATATGTCACAATTTCCGTAATATTTTGAAATTTGAAACATTCATTATTTTCCACCAGGATAATCTATCAAATTAGTCACATCAATTTTGAGTCGATAATGCATACTCATAATTAAGTTTTCAAGCTCACAAATATTTTCTCCAGAATTTGAATCGTTTAAATCATTTGAGCCGGTTTGATTCATCGAACGATTTTTGAGTGTCGAAAGCAATTTAATAATCATACATAAAACATCTTTAAATTAATAAATTATTATTATATTAATATAATAATATTTTTTTAAATTAATAAAATATTTATTATTAATTTATAAAGGTTTTAACACGGTGTACCATTGCTAACACTTGAGGGCCTTCATACTCTCTAAGTTTAAACTTATCGTTTCTCATACAAGGAAATCTATTCGAAAAATCTGCAATATTGCTATAAAACAAATCCACAACTCTGACTTTATCCAACTCCAATGAGATTAAGTTAGGATACGGATGATCATCCTTGGTTCCAAATTCTGCAGATAACATCATTGTGTTTCCCCTCTTTGTTCCACGAACACTGAACTTCTTCAGACTACGACACACTACACTCAAGTTTACTCTCTCCAGACCTCTGCACTCATAAAGGGCCAAATCCTCGATCAGCGGACATCCCGAGAGAATAGCCCCCATCATATCATCTTTCACCTCAACGCGGACTAACTTCAACGACACAAGACGTGAACAGATTACTCTCGTCTTGTTTGCATTGAGACCAATTCTGCACCCCACCAGAGATAACTCTTTCAGAGAACCCGAGTCAAATACCTGAGGCGGTAATGTATAACAATAATGCAGAGAGTTGATAACAGTAATATGAATGAGAGTGACACCCAAATTTAGAGCATCTAAAACCAGTTGATCATAAAATCTTATAGTATCCTCATGATCATCATAATCTTTCCGAATATACATCCAGAGCCTTAACTCATCCAATTTAAGGTTCATTGTTTTGTACCTGCTAATACTTTTCCTGGCAACTTGCAAGAACTCAGATAAAATTTCTTCTCTACTAGGACCATCACGTAAAACTATTCTTTGCAAGTAATAACATGGGTCTAAATAGAGAACGCCATTAGTAGACCACGCGTTGTGCCATGGTTTCGATAAGATGGTGGTACGGGCAGCTTCTTTCCGAGTGAGAAAAGACTGTATATGCTGGATAACTGTCGGTTCCAGGTAAGGCATCTGGAATTCATCACCGAAGCTCGACGCAACACGGATATTTTTCTCAGAACTCATAAGAATATCATCCGGGTGTTTGGCCGTTTGGCTCTCAATTCATGAAAAGGCAGACTTAAGTATACGTTAAGGGTATTTATAACTTCTTAAAGTATTAATTGTGAATTTTGACATTGCCTTTTCTCTAAACGGATTAGGACTAGCGGAAACAAGTTCAAGTGAATTGACGGAAATATAAGGGAAAGAACGAACTTCTTCTGTTTCTAATGCAACTTATTTCCTTTGAATTGAGTAGAATTGTTCCTCTCAAAGAAAGAAAAAAATAACACAGACCAAATTGTGTTAAATTGATTTCCATACATTTACGCTAGGTAGCATGCGCGCGGATACACCTACGTTTGCGGGAAAATATTTTAAATAAACTGTAGAGTCCATTTTAATATGATTATGTATATTATCTTTATATATCTTACAATGACTACTTGTTCAGAAGTTATATTACGATAATTTTTTTCTCCGATTCAGTAATTTATTACACGCGTCGGAAGTACAAGTGCCTCAAGCATTGAAGTATCTTAAACGCTTAACACATGTTATATCGTGATTCAATTTCGAAAATTATTGTGAAAGGAAAAGAAAAAAAAAGGGGCATTTAAAAGATACAAAGTTATTGTGTCGAGCGTGTGAGATACCCTATGCTCGTGTAATAAATCACAAAATCGAAAAAAAATGACCGGAGTATTTCTTCTAAATAATTAGTAACTATAAGGTATACAAAAAATACATAATCATTGTACATTATATAAAATAAGCGTGTCTCACTTTACCGTATATTTTTATAAATTCCCCCATATATTTAGTATGCATACTTCAAAAATACCACTATTATCTTTTGGGATAGACCTAAATTTTAAAAGAGTACTATTTCAACAATACTTTTTCTATTTATTTGTAAATAAGCCAAAATTTAATAGATATAATTTTATAGATTTAGTTCTAACATATAATTATTTATTTAAAAATAAAAACATAAAATATATAAAAATATAAATAACTAAACGTATTCCTAACGTTTTTATATTCTAACATTTTGAATTTCAACGTTTTTCATATTCGCGCCTTTGGTGCTTCCTAGCATTTATGTGTCATATTCTAATATACAACTTTCTCCCTCACTTCAATTTTAACAAAAAATCCCCCTTTCATTTTGGCGGTAAAATCGGATACATAAACCGGCTCAAACCCCTCCTTCACCGCCGGAACCACCCTAAACCGTCGCAGAACTCCGGCAACCACCGCCTTCATCTGCAAAAACGCCATCTCTTTCCCAAGACAAACCCTCGGCCCTGCCTGAAACACCGGATAACTGTACACATCCCGGTTCACAAAACTCAACCTTTCACCCTCATCGCCCTTCTCCAGCCACCTTATTGACCGGAAATCCGCCCAATCCGACCCCCAAACGCTCTCAACCCGACCCATTGCGTACGGATGGTAGCTTACTCTAGTATCCTTTTTCACCACAGTCCCATCTGGTAAAACGTCGTCGTTTAATGCCGATTTGGTACTAGCTGGAACAGGTGGGTAAAGCCTCATCGATTCGCAGAGTGAAGCGTGTGTGTAGATCATGTTCTTTACTTCGTCGTAAACATGGTCTGATTCTGAATTCGATTTGATATCTTTTAGAATCTCGTTTTCGACATCTGGATTTTGGGAAATTAGCCAGAAAAACCAGGTTAGAGCTGCTGATGTTGTGTCACGGCCAGCCAGTATGAAGCTTATCACTATGTCTGTGATGAAATCTTCGTCGGAATGGCCCGAATTTATGAATCCTGACAAGAGATTGACTGATGGTTCAAGTGATGCGTTGTCTCGGATAATTTGTTTAGCGAATGCCCTGATTTCGTCGACGGCAATCCTTAGTTCCCGTTCAGAACCTATGTTGAGAGCTCTTTTGATTTTCCATGTTATAGGGATGCTGGCGCTGAACCTTTCGCTGATGAGTTTTAAGGCCTTGTCGAACACGCTTGCGAATCTGATGTCGGGGAGGGATGGAGACAAGTAGGCTGGATCGTAACCAAATGCAATTTTACAAACGTTGTCGAAAGCAAACCTTTGTAATACGTCTTGTAAATCGAGTGTTGTTTTGTTGTCTGCTGCGTGTTTTAGAACCGGTATTAGTCGGTTGGATAGTTCGGAATCTACTACAGTTTCCACGAATTCACGCAGTGATTTTGTGTTGAATTGGTGGCTTGAAAATTTCCTTTGTAACTTCCATGTTTCGCCATCAGCGTTGAAGATTCCATCGCCAAGAAAGTCTCTGAGTGAACTTGTGGCATCTTCGCCTTTGGGGTAGTTGTTGAAATGGGACTTGAGTATGTGATGGACATTTGCGGGATTAGCAGTAAAGATCTGAAGGTAGCCAAAAGGGCGGTGGAGGGTGAATGTTAAGTTCGGAGTGGAAATGATGATTTCAGATAGCCATTGTACACGCCTGTCTTTGTGTTTCAAGATCGCAAAAAGTGAGCCGATGATTGGATATGAAGTTGGTAGCTTTCCGGAGTTTCGGCTATGGGAGTTTATGTAGATGATGCTTAAGGCCAACAACAGAAATGGAATTGTAATGTAGAGGAAAAGATCAGTTGGGAAATGAAGATCTGCCATTTTTGCAGCTGAAGAGAAATTGTAGAGGTTTATATATGAAGTTAGTTTTGGATGTAATGTTTCAGAATCTATCTATGGAACCAAAATATCTGCTTGGTGAAGGCTACTTGTAATGGGATTTGATTTGTGTAGATGGGAAGGATGATGCAAAGTTGTGTTCTTGTGTTTGGAAAACGTACGCAAGTTAAATGAAGTTGACTTCATCTTGTCAAAGAGTGATTGGATGGAGTTTTAAAGAAGCTGAAAATGCTTATTGGTGTTTCAACTCCAAGAAGTTACAAAATTTCCTTCAGGGCATCTCCAGAAAGAGATGCTATATGGGATACACATCTCATTACTCTTACGTATGTTGGCATGTATTTTGGCAGATGTTCTAGTGCTAATAGAGTTGTTTTAGGAGTCAACCGGAACCGAGCCAAATATCATATTACTTGAGCTCGACTAGTTCATAAATGAACTAGCTTTTCAAGCACAAACTTAACCACATTAATTAAACTTGAGTTTTAATTTGAGTTCGAGTCGAGACTTGAATGCGAACTCATTATTCAAAAAATGCCCGCACCTATAATTATAATTAAACATTGTCAAGTTCAATTTTACTCGACTCAATAATTAACTTCTTAAAGAAATTCGAACTTGATTTGAACGACTTATCATACTCAGGACAAAAAATATGAAAGCTTAATTAGTATTGTGTATATATATGAGGCTCAATTTTTTTTCATAAAGTAATGCTACATAGATTTGTAACTATTTAAGGCAGATGGAGCTATTTTATATAAGCCTGCCTAGTGCCTGTAAAGAAGAAGGCACAACACTTGAGGCGCCAAAATTCCGAACGTTTTCAACTGCTACTCGATTCCGTCAATAATAAAATAATTTAATTTTACACGTTTTAAAAAATATATATAATATATAATTACAAATAAATTTAAATATTACATGTGAAACTAATAATGTGTAGTAAAAATAAGTTATCTTGTGAAATTTAATTTCATAAATAAAAAGTTATTTTATTTTAATGAAACGTTAAAATAAAAATATGTTTCCGTTTTAGTGTGATACATTGAGTACGTCAGGGAGTGCTTTACATGTTCCACTGGCAATCAACTTCCCAACTTCCCATATGGAAGTATTTGATATGTTCCATATTTGATATGGGTGGAAATGTATAAACTCAACCGATTTTGTCAAAGAAATTTCTTACTTGGTTTTTTACTGGATGTGAGAAACCGCAATTGAACCACAATTCCTCCCAAATAACTGAAAATGTCTCACAAGTGTAAAAAGATGGAAGAGTTCCACTATTCCAGCTCCTCAATATAGGTGGGAATCTCAAAATGAGATTTACTATTCATCTACTATTATTTTCCATATTTTGTTATTATTTTCTCTCTCTCATATATTATTAATACCCAATTGAACTTTGACCGGTCAATTTTATAAGACGTCAAAAATGAAATACTCGAAAATATTTATTATAATTTAGTTAATTTTGTAATAATATAATGCTATTATTATATTTGTCATTACATAATTTACCATAATAATTTAAAGCAAATTTGTGGTTAACGGGCACAATTTATCGGTCCTAACCCAACACTTGATATTACCATTGATGGATGGATTTACAACAAAATAATCACAAACTAAATCATAAGATACTGTAATGCAGTGGTCGTTATTTGTTCAACTTGAATGTTTAAACCTATTAACCACCTTTTTCATCTCCATTTAAGCAACCATGAATCTATACACAAAAATCCGTATTCTCTTACTCCTCATATACATACCATTTTGACTATATACCTTCATCATTCATCTCCACTCACAAACATCTACTCCACCAAGAAGTTTTCTTTCAAAATTATGGCAGCATCCGGATCAAGTTTAAACAAAGGAGTTATGTTTGATTCGGACGACGAGTTCGACTACGAAACCGAATCACATGGTTTGGCAAGACTTGATGAAATCGTAGGGGTTTCTTCCGAGGCAAAAAAGTTCTCTCGCCCGGATCTTAGGGATCTAATCGAACATCTCAATCATCCCCTTACTTTCAGATACACAACTGGTACATCAATTGTTGTTCACATCATTCCATTTTCATTGATGATCAACTGCGCCTATGTTTCATTATGTAATTCAATTCCAACGGCATGCTATGTATAGAGTAACTTCAAGAAGTTATTTACATAAATTGTTGTTTACTTCACATGTTATGTATACTTTAACTTCAAGAAGTTATTAATTATGCCTACCTTATATTCATGAAATGTACGTCTGATTTGCTAAACAGGGCCAAATTATTGGGATTATATTGTCAATACCTTGATACAAATACTTGTATTATAGTTCAACCGCCTAGAACAAGTCAAACTCATTTCTATACCCTCCTTGTGTTGTTATGCGTCATTTAGGGAGGGAGAAAAACTTGTGAAGACTCGAATTGAAAATCGAGGGAAGTTGGCAATACTTGGGGGATAAAAGAAACGTACAAGAACTGTTTTACTTGCCTTTTTTGGGTATTTTTGATAAAACACAAAAAGGTACAAATGAATTACTACACTATTAAACCAAACCAAATCACAAAAATGTCGTAAAATGAAAACCGGTTCAAATGTGACAAATAAAAAACCAAACATGAAAATCATCAATTTTTATTCAGACATTTCTGAAAATCTTGTTCAAATAGATCTCTATGGATATCATGTCCCCACCATTTCCATATGAAACTAAATTGTACCATACAACTAACATATTAATACAATGGAGTCTCTTTATATGTATATAAGAACAAGTTTAAATACAATCCCTGTTCATCCATGACAGATGGAAAGAACTCTAACGACGCAACGTGGTAGGTTCACAACTTGGAAACAACAAATAAATGAATAAAACATATGAGAGTTCATTAATATATTTATAAAATAAAATGTAACATATTAAATTGATAGTTATAGATTAATTATAATACTTAGCTAATATATAAAGATTTATTTGTTTAAAAGAATATAGTTGTTGCATTCTTTTAAATCACCGTGGAAAAATATTATATACCGCCCCTGCTACATGCCCTCTTCTTAAAATCAAACAAAATTTAAATTAGCAAAACACACCTTACACAAGTTTTAATACAGTTTTTAAATTTAACCTCGACTTAAAAAAAAATATATTATAAATCATTAATTCAACAAACTAATTGGTGGCATGATGCTGCTCAATCAAAGTTGTTTTAGCTTCCATTGGAGTTTCAATTTACAGCTTCATCTGATGGAGCTGTAGAAATAACTTTTCCGTTGAAGATGTTAAAAGAACTCTGACTGAAGTTGTACATAGTTCCATCAAAGTTGTTTACAAAGCTACACCAGAGTTGTTGCAACTCCTACCATACCCAGTGGAGATTCATTTTTACTTCCCAAAGTTTCTTTTTATTTTAATTAATTTGGCTCGGAATTTTTTTTTGATTTTGTAATTAAGTTAAAAAAACTACCTTCATATTTTAATTCATTGTATTAATCAATAAATAAGGCAAACAAATTAAAAAATAAAATATTTAAGTTGAATTATCAAGGTTCAAATTACCAATATAATGCCACGAGCATCAATCCATTAGTTAATGAAAAAAATTAAAACTTAAATATATATGATATCGTTGAACTAATGATAATTAAAGTGTAATTAGAACATCTATTAAGTATACTAAATTAAATTTTTTTTTCTTTCCTTTTTACAAAAACACAGCAATTATATTTTATGGATGAGTATGGTTATTTTTTTTACTATTTGAGCTTCAAGTAGGGAATATTATGTTCATTTGTTATATATTTTCCCCAAATTTAATTGGGCAATTCTCCATATCTTTTGCGTTTGTTTATTTATCGGGTTGACTAAATGTATCTAACTACTCGAATTCTCCAACCTATCTATATCCATTATGTCTAGTTCCTGATCAGTAGATTCAGTTTAGATTTCAAATTTTCGTTTTAAAATGTAAATTGAAAATGAGTTGACTTTGAAATTTCCGAAACACTCAAAGTCTCCAGCTCAAACCATCAAAGTCTAAAAGCATAAGTTACATGGCTACAATCAACTTTTTATGTACAAATCAAATATTTTTAGGATTTTGTTAATAATTAAAGATAAATTTTATTTGAAGTTTTTGATAGTTAGAAAAATATAGTTTGATTAAAATCTGGTACCTAAGTTACGAAAATCAACAATATAATTTGCTTCGAACTAGAGGATCATTATTGAGTTGTCTAATTCATCTAATCTCAAAACTAATCTGACCTTGTAGGTTGTAGTTATATGTAAAAACATTAGCCCTACTTTATCATGTCAAAGTCAATTCAAGGTTTTAGGGGGAAATACATTTTCTTTTTAATATCATCATTATTCACTCGAAGCGATTGTAAATGCAAAATATTAGTATTAAAATAATAAATTAAAATTTAAAAAATAAAATAAAAGTTAAAATATAAAATTAATTTAAAATATATTATTTTCAAATAGTATATTAATAATCCAACATATTATTTAGGAATGCAGTTCGTGAAATAATATATTGATAATCCAACATGATATGTAGGGATGCGTTTCGTATGAATAGTGTATGATGTTATGTTAACATTACTGTCACCGCACATTTAAATTCAAGGATTTCTTATACCATGTCATATTTTGACTTATAAAAGTATCTATTTTGTCTATGCACAAAACGAAAGATAAGTTTAATGTGAAAAACTAATGATTTAAATATAAAAAATACAAATGGTGTAACTGTGTTTTATAATATTTAACACTAAAAGTAAAATATTTTTTATATGATTTATTTCAATTAATCAAAAAATAATAGTTATTTAACGTTTATAAATCATCACATAGAAACTAATAAAATTTTGTAGATACATTATTTACTAGAGAATACATATTTTTAACGAATATAATAAAATAATAAACTTAACCTAAAACTATAAACATTTCGAGAAGTCTACTTCTTGTACATTTTTCCCGTTTTTGTTTCATTTCTCCATATTTAATTTTGATCCGTCCCAAATTCAATTATCCATTCATTTTACGGAAAATCTGTCTTACTTTACTTACAATCTTGATATTCTCCAATTATTTCTATGTAGTAAGCAATTGCAGTAGACAAACAATGACAATGGTAATCACGAGATCGTTCGCTAAGGAACCAATTGAGCTACCACAACGAATTGAGTGCAAATAGTTACTTGTGAAAACAAATGAATGATTTGGGTTTTAAATACTTTCTAATTAGAAATCAGAAATAAGTAGAGTAAACGGTTTTAATCAATGAGATAAAGAGAACATAATAGTTATGATCGAGTAATGCTAATTTGCTCTACGAAAATCGTTCATACTTGTAACACGGTAGATGTACACAAATCAATCAATCGTTATTTGAATGTTTTTTGAAATAGAGAAATTATAAATTGATATTCTCTAATTATTACTTAGAAAACTAAGTAGTAAGCAATTGCAGTAGACAGACAATGACAATGGTAACCACGAGATAGTTCGCTAAGGAACCAATTGAGCTACAACAACTAATTGGGTGCAAATAGTTCCTTGTGAAAACAAATAAATGATTTGGGTTTTGAATACTTTCTAATTAGAAATCAGAAATAAGCACAGTAAACGGTTTTAAGCAATGCGATAAAGAGAACATAGTAGTTATGATCGAGTAATGCTAATTTGCTCTAGGAAAATCGTTCATACATAATGTAACACGGTTGGTGTACACAAATCAATCAATTCAATTCAATCATTCGTTATTTGAATGTTTTTTTGAAATAGAGAAATTGTAGGTCGTCAATGCACTATCTTTAACCGAAAATGATTTTGAAAGTCTTAATCTAGCTTATTGGATAGAAGGTCTTACGAAGATTTTTATGATAGACGAACCTATATATATGAACGGATATAAACCCTAGAAGCAAATACGTAAAACTGTCACATAACTACCATGCTCGATGTGATTTAACTATTCATGGTAGAAACAAATATCAAAGACTTAATATATGGTATAGATTATGCTAAATATAAACATGATGATAAAAGCATGCAAGATCCTTCCATTCGAATAAACAAATTAAAGAACAAGAACGAACTGAAGATAAATAAATACGATTATCAAAGATTACCAAGAATTTGATGTCAATAATTCTTACAAGATGAAAACCAAGCTTCAAGATCAATCAATGTCTGAACCTAGTCCTAGGAGCTTAGGCACTGTTTAGCAAAACTAGCTGAGAAGGTAGCTGTTTTTTTCCAACAAGCTAACTTGGTTAGCTTCTCAAACCAGCTAGCTTGTTTGAAAAGTTGTGCGTTTACGTAATGAACTTTTTATTAAAAAAAACTCATTGAGCTGAAAAGCTAGTTAAAAAACTAGTGGTAAATAGAGTCTTATTCTATGTATAAATATGTATAAGAAGTTATGGCAAAAGATAACCTAATCCTGACTTAAAAAAGAAAATATATGCTGAAAGTAGGCCTTATCGTCGATTCTTGTCGTGACAAGATTCATATTGTAGCTCATGTTTTTGCCTCGTAAGTTCTCGCTACTGCAAAAATAACGTCGCAACGAGCTTAAAACTTTTGTTGCAGACGAAATTTGACCAAACTTAAGCGCAAAATTTGTAGAACTTTGAATTATATTTCCATGGCCACAAACCTCAGGTCAATCAAACATCATTTTAGAGGGTTATGGCCAAAATGGTTAGACTGCTCTGTAAAACTTTACTTTTGCAAGTTTCGCTAAAATGACTCTCAAATCTTAGTCCGAACTCCGAATATACTTCCGTTTACTGTCAGTTACTCTATATTCAATGCTCTAAAACCAATATTTTCACTCTGATTTTCTCCTATTGAACACAAAATTCCTCATAATTGACTCAAAAGCATCGATTCCTGCAAAAAATAAATAAAACCCCAAAGTGTAAAACGAACTAAAAAGATTATAAAACTAAAGGCAAAGACCGCTACAAAGTTTTGAATGAGACTCTAAATTAATGTCTCATCATATCTCTTATACATTACTCACTATTTCTCGTACCTTACCCAATTTATTTTCGATTTATTACTATCTCTTCTACTTATTATTTTTTCTTAGAATTGCATCCGACACACGGGTAACTAAAACCGAATCAAAAAACTTTATTGGATTGTCTTAAAAAGAAAAAACGATTTTGAACAGTAAAAAGCAATTTCCGGCTCCCGCTCATTCTACAGTAAGCAACTGTTCATTCCGGCTCACATCACCGGCAACCTCTCGTTGCCGTCCATTTTCTTCCTCTTTTCCGGCTCCGGCGTCGAAAACCCCTCTATTGGTCGCCTCCATGGCAGCTCCCGCTGCGGCGGTGGATCTGACAGTGGACCTAGGGAAAACTTCAACAGTGCCAATGGCAAACCAATCTGACCAAATCGAGCCGTCGGTGACATCTGCGCCTGTACAGTCCCGTCCGTCAGCCTCGGAGGTGGTTAAAAGGGCGTCTCAAGCTCATAAGCACGTGTTTGGAGATATGTCGAGCAACAGAGTCATTGTCCAACCGAAAATTCCATCCTCGTACAATGGTATACCTGCTTTCTTTCTCACCTGCTGAAGTAGATAAGCTTTCTGAAGCATTTACTTTAACTCTTGTTGGCACTTTCTCGTATGGAATTCCTAAAATTGGAGAAGTTACCCTGATGTTGAAAAAACTAGAATTGAAAGGTGGATTCACAGTAAGTTTCATGGACAAACGTCATGTAGTTATTAAACTGTCACTGGAGGAAGATTTCAGCTTCCTTTGGTTACTCGAGAATCCTGTAGTTGCTGGTGTTCCAATGAGAATTTCGAAATGGACATCTAGCTTATCTTTACAGGAAGACTCACCAATTGTACCTGTTTGGGTAATCTTAGAGAACTTACCTATCTTCTTATTTCATAAAGAAGCCTTGTTTGAAAATTGGGAAGTTGATAGGGGAACCGATCAAAGTGGATGATTATACTGCAAACAAGAGTAAACTGCACTAGGCCAACATATGTGTGAAAATGGATGTATCTAAACATCTATCAAGCCATGTCTGGATATCTGTTTTGGATAAAGGAGTGGCTATTAAGCTTAAGTATAGCAATGTTCCACATTATTGCGGTTTATGTCACAAACTTGGTCATCTGGCTGCATTTTGTCCTACAAAAGGAAAAGCTACTATGGAGGATATGGAAACAGGGCTTAACCATCAGCAGAGGAACAACGTTGTCCCACCAAGGCAAGCTAGAAGAAACTCTGAACAATGGGTGCAGGTAGGTATTCAGAAATTGGCAAACAGGCAGCCCATTGGAGGATATAATACTAGAGGGAGAGGTGGAGGAGGTAGGCAGATAAATTATAGTTCTATGGGAGGAAGAGGTGGTAGAGCTGGGAGAAGTATTGATTGCGATAGAAATATGCCACCAATCTATGTTTCAAGTTCTGAAACTGAGTATATCCCAATTAGAACTGCAGAAAGGATTCAGCCTCAAGCAGTTATTGAAGTGTCTGCTAACCCATTTGCACAACTTCAAGTTGAAGAAGAAGACTGCATAGCTGATGCTAAGAAAAGGAAGGACCAAAACCTTGAAATTAAATTTATGTCTACAGGGGTCACTGGAAATTAATTGGAACATCTACAGGAAAGTATAACTTCACCGCAAAAGAAACATTTACAGGATAGTATAAGGGAGGATAATACTAGCCTGGCAGATATTGAAGAATTGGTGGTTCCAACACAAGAAGAACCTGGTCAGGTTACAATGGAGAAGGAAATTGAAATTGTTACTCATGATGACTTCCATGTACCTAAAGAATTTGAACCAGTGGTGGTAACAGCTAAGAGGAGAAGGTCCATTGACAATATCATTCAGCTACCCATTATCTCTGAAGATGAAGAAGACATTGAAGAAGAAGATGATGAAGACATTGATGATAGTGAACCTGAATCAATATCAAGTGGTGAGGAAGTTATGTTGAGAATTAATGCCAAGGCTCTTCAAGATACAAGTCAAAGAAAAACTAGAAGCAGCTATTTAGCAGTCCCAGCTTCTGCAACACCACCATCAACTGGTAAGGGGAAAAAGAAGAGGAAGGGTGGCAAAAAAGGAAAAAAAAATCTCAATGAACAACTTGATTTGGAATGCTAGAGAGTT
Organism: Plantago elongata; assembly: GCA_036897095.1. Taxonomy (NCBI): domain Eukaryota; kingdom Viridiplantae; phylum Streptophyta; class Magnoliopsida; order Lamiales; family Plantaginaceae; genus Plantago; species Plantago elongata. The sequence continues at coordinate 7,980 of JAYMSP010000271.1, read as the reverse complement.
GGAGGTAACGAGACACAACAACAAATTTGGTACCTCAGAAACCAACAACATCTTAACATTTTGGCAATTGTGGAACCAATGGTTCAGTTGGAGGAAGCTCTTTTTTGTAGAAAATTTAGAATGAACAAGGTGGTAGCCAACTGCAATAACAAAATTTGGCTATTTGTGGATGATTCTTTTGATTTGGAAGTACTTGAAGACATGCCTCAGCATCTGCACTGTCAAATTTCATCTAATCAGATATCCATCCCTCTGCTATTTACAGTTGTTTATGCAAAATGCAGTAGAAGGGAAAGATATGTACTGTGGGAAGACATCCTGAGACTTTCAAATAATGCATCCCCTTTGTGTATTGGAGGTGACTTTAATGTAGTCATGTGCGGGGAAGAAAAAAGGGGTGGGGCTAGCCCTAACTTCAATGCCATATCAGACTTTGCCAACTGTGTGATAGAAAGTGAACTTATTGATGTTGGTTTTACAGGCATACCTTCCACCTGGCAAAGTGGAAGTGTGCATCAAAGGCTGGACAGAGTATTGTTCAATCAATTATGGGTGAACCATTTTGCTATCAACAAGATCACACATGGTGTGAGGAGGTGCTCAGATCATAGACCAATTATCATGGAAATCAAGACCAATATGGATGAAGGAAGAGGCAATTTCAGGTTCCAAAACATGTGGCTCAATCATCCTAAGTTTAATGCTAACATTGCAGCCAACTGGAGTATGCCAGCTAGATTGTTTGGTCTTAGAAAGTTGTGGGAAAAACTACACGGATTAAAACAATATCTGAAGTGGTGGAATAGGCATCTTTTTGATAACATCTTTACCAAACTCAAAGAGGAGGAACTTAAAGTATCTTTAGTAGAGAAAAGATACCATGATGATCCTTCTGAGGAAAATCTGCTCCTAGTTACCTCAGCTGCAACTGAATTTCAGAAGAAATTGGATATGGAAGAAACTTTTTGGAAGTAGAAGGCACACTCTCAGTGGATTCTTGAAGGGGATAAAAATACTAAATTATTCTATAATTTGGTAAAAAGACAAAGACAAAAAGGAAGAATACACAGTATTATTGATGATGACAATGTTATTTCTTCTTAAGTTGGGCTTCAAAATTCTGCAGTTGGCTACTTTCAAAGGATGTTAGGTGACAACATTCCCTTGACTTCAGATCCGGACTTCAATATTATCCCCAATGTGATAGATGAGACAGTGAATTCTAGGTTGTGTGAACTTCCACAGATGGAGGAACTGAAAGTAGTGGTATTTGGTTTGAGTAGATCAGCATCTGCAGGTCCTGATGGATACTTTGCAGCTTTCTATCAAGACTGCTGGAATATCATCAATGAAGATCTTTTGGAGGCGGTTCAGGACTTCTTTCAAGGCGCATCACTTCCTCTAGGGATATCTGCCACTTAACTGGTTCTTATACCAAAGATCTCCAATCCATCAACATGGTTTGATTATAGACCGATAAGCTTATGCAACTTCAGTCACAAGATTATCACAAAGCTCTTGAATGATAGATTATCTGTGGTTCTACCAAAGATCATCTCACCCAATCAAAGTGGGTTCTTAAAAGGAAGTTTTATTTCTGACAACATCCTGGTGACTAAAGAAATGGCTCATTACCTGGATGTCAAGACAAGAAACTCCAATGTCATTATGCAGATAGATATGCTAAAGGCTTATGATAGATTGAGCTGGGATTTTTTGGAAAAAGTGCTGAAAGCCTTTGGCTTCTCCCAAATCTGGTGTAACATGATCAGGAAATCTGTAGATTCTTGCCATTATGGAGTTTTGATCAATGGTGTCTCTTCAGGGTTCATAAAGGCAGTTCATGGCTTAAGACAGGGTGACCCCCTGTCACCTGCACTCTTCATCATAGCCAGTGAATATTTGTCTAGATGCTTAAATGAAATGTTTTGCACTCATCCTTCTCTATTCTATGATACAAAAAAGGGACTCCAGTTGAGTCATCTAGCCTATGCAGATGACTTAATCATCTTTACAAAAGGTGGAAAACTTGAACTCCAAAAAGTGTTAAGGTTTCTCAGGCATTATGAAAGGATTTTTGGGCAGAAGATAAATAATCAGAAGAGCAACATTTTTGGGGGAAAAGAAGCTAACCTGAGCAGATTAGCAAGCCAAAGTGGTATGTCAATCAAAGAACTACCATTCTTATATCTGGGAGCACCTATGACGAAGGGGAGGACCTTATCTAGACACTTTGAGCATATGGTAGATAAAATCAGGGCTAAACTAATGGGATGGGACACAAGACTAATTTCTCAAGGTGGAAGGCTTGTGCTTATTAAGAGTATCCTTTCTACTATGCCTATCTACACATTACAGGTTTGTTTCCCACCTAAGAAGATCCTTAAGAAGATTGAATCAATTTTATCAAAATTTTTTTGGGGATCTACAGCAGAAAAAAGGAAAATGCATTGGTCTACATGGCCAAAACTCTGTGTGCCTTAGAAGGAAGGTGGAATTGGAGTCAGAGCCCTAACTGACATCTGCTTGGCTTACTCCTTCAAGCTTTGGTTCAGGTTCAGAGAACAAACGTCCCTATGGTCAACTAGCTTACTCAAGATATACTGCAAAAGAGCTTATCCAGGGGAAATCAAACTTTATGGGAAAGGATCCTCAATTTGGAAAAGAATGTGCAAAGTCAGTTAAGTGGCTTATTCACTCTGTTTTTGAAAGATAGGAGTAGGTGACTGCTATTTTTGGAGAGATGAATGGTCTGAGCAAGGAACATTGATGAGCTTAGCTATTTCAAGACCTAACAAGCCCCTAGCTTTTGTTCAAGAATTCATCAATGACTCAGGCTGGATTTGGGAGGATCTAACTGCTAATCTCACTTCATTAGTAGCAGCCAAGGTGTCTCTTGTCCCAATTTCCCAAGGGTCTAGAGCAAGACCAATATGGAAGTTGACTACTGACGGTCAATTTTCCACAAAATCTGCATGGGAATTGGTAAGGAAAACTTCTCAAGCTAAACCAACCTTGAATAGAGTATGGGGATCAAGAATTCCACCAAATGTAGCAGTTTTTTGGTGGAAACTACTGCAAAATTGGCTACCAGTGGACCTTGAGATTCAAAAAAGAGGTATCATTCTTGTTTCTAAGTGCCAGTGCTGCAGAGCACAAGAATCCATTCTCCATGTCATGCTTTACAATGTTGCAGCTGTGGAAGTATGGGAATGGTTTTCTTCTATCTTTCAGGTACCTGTGGGCAGCCACATGACAATGGCTAGCAGATTAAAAAGCTGGATTTACTCATCAGATAATGTAGGTACATCACACATTAGAGTACTTATCCCTACACTAATTGGTTGGTTCATATGGAGGGCCAGAAATGAAGCCAAATTTGAAGGAACTCCAATCAAAGCTCAGACTATCATCCTGGAAGTCATGAAGACTGTGAAACTTGCTCATGGAGCCAAACCTTTCACCAATCATTCTGGAAAGGGGATGTTAATATTGCCATGGGATGGAACATCATTTTACCTGCTATCCCAAGAACTAGAATTAAAATTCTATACTGGCACAAACCACCTAGACACTGGTACAAGTTGAATACAGATGGATCTTTCTCACCTCAAACCAAGAATGCTGCAAGTGGTGGTATAATCAGAGATGAAGATGGGAGGATTATCAAAGGTTTTCAGTCTTTTCTTGGTAAGTCATCCATCCTTTTTGCAGAGCTAACTGCAGTTTGGCAAGGGTTAAACATTTGTAGGCAAATGAACTTTCAGCAAGTCATAGTAGAGTCAGACTCTATGATAGCCATCAAGCTAATAACCAAGCCATTCCAGAACTGGCACTGAAAGCTTTGCACTCTGATCTCAAAAATTTTGGCTCTTTGTGAAGATAGGGAGATCTCTTTTGCACACATTTACAGGGAAGGAAATGCAGTGGCAGATGAATTAGCCAAATCTTCTTTGATAGCTAAAACTTCAGTTGTTTTGGAGAGTAATGAACTACCAGTCAAAGTAAGGCAACTTGCCTACAGTGACAAATCAGGCTTGGCTTACATCAGAAGATGCAAAAGGGGAGGTAATTGGGACTCTACAAATTTGCAATAATCATTAATGTTTTGCTCCACATCTTGCAGGTTACTTGGTTCAGCTCATATGTTTGTGTTTTTGGCTTACTACTTTGCTGATTTTTCTGCTCTTCTTCATATCTTCTCCTTAGGTAGAAATCCTCTAAATCAGAAAAGAGCCATGTATTTATAGAAAAAAGGCAGTAGACTTGAAAAGAAAAGAGGGTCTTTAGAGCTTTCCCAAAAAAACAGAAAACAAGAGGTAAAAAATGCTAGGTTTACATTTAAAAAGAATTGCTTGCATATACCTGAGCAAAAAAACAATACAACTCAGAAGTGGGAAAGTATTAGACGGTTAGGATGGTTTCTTTTTGATAAATTTCAAGCCATGTGGTTTCTCAACATGAAGAGTTTCACAATTGAGGCATCTTCTGCACAATTCGCTGAGGGGGGGGGGTACCTGAACAGGGGATGTGTGTCTGCATAGTTCTGTTAAGATATCAAGTTTGGAGGAACTGGTGTCTTAACGTTCTTATGCATCTGCACTTTCCTTTTCTTATCTTTCAGGGTAGAATGGTAGGCTTTAGTGCTCCTAAGTTGATATTAGGCATCAATCATATTAAGTCATTGTGCAGGGTAGTATACCTCCCTATCTTATGTCATTCAGTTTGTTTGTACATTCACATCTACATTAGTCTTATCTTTCAGTTTCTGCATGTATTGTTTGAAATGGCTATGTTCTTCAGTGGAAGATGCTTTAGTCTGTGGTTGAGTGTGTTTCATGACCAACTGTGGAGTTCTCTTGCATTCATCAGGCCTGTTCATTACATTGTCAAATTATCATGGCTTCGTCATGGAACTTTGCATATTATAGATGACATTGTTGATATATGGTGGTTGAGTAGAAAAAAGAGAAATGTAGGAGACTGCAAAAGAAAGATATTACAGTTTAAAAAAGTAAATTCTATCAAAGAGGATTGGAAAAAAGGAATATACAGTCTAAAATTAAAGAGGCTAAAAACAGAACAAAGAAGACCCAAATCAGTTTTTTTACCTTGTCCTCTGCAGTTTCTTATTTTTGTTCAGGCTGCTAACTTTTTCTATCTTAATGAATTCTGTCAGTTTAGATGATAGTTTTCTAGAACTAGAGGTCCTTCAGTTGGGAGTACAGTAGCCTATTTTTGGTCTGTGGTTAGGATGTTAAGCTGTATTGTTTTATTCAGTTTGGTTATGTATCTTGGTAAACCTGCTCAACCTGCTGTAGTAGAAGGATTTCAGGTTCCTTTTTGCTATATAGATTGGTCACAGGATGAATTAATTGGTGGATATATATCTAGACTTTCTCTGCAGAATTTTGATTCACCAGGTTACAGATATGGAAGGGAGATCAGTAATTGGCACATGAAAGCAATTTCCACAACACAGGGCAGGAACAGTTTCACAGCACAGGTCAGGAATGGTTTCATAGCACAGAGCAGGCTTGGTTTCACAGCACATTTGAAATACAGTTCAGGTTTCATCTGTCCAATTTCACTGGCGCAAGATGGACAGTATCAGACAACACGGAAATATCAGCTCAAGTACTACATTAGCAAGGAAATATCAGATGTCAAGCAAGGGCAGTTGGCAAGGTATCTGGCACTTCAACTTTGATCTTAGACATAGTTTTTGGCACCGCACGTACGAAAACACTTCAAACACATATGCAGGAAGGCATTATTTTGGGTTACTTTCCGAGGCTGAGGACACATATTATGTCACTAGTCTAGATATGCTTCGGATAGGCTTGGTAAATGTTGTAAATGGAGGTTCCATAGTGACTAGAGTAGTAAGGTGGGTATTTTGGTGGAATGTAATTATTTTGCGACTATTGGTGTACGCGGGTTCCTTCCAACCGCCATGGTTATTATAAATATATAAAACCCTAGAGTCTAGGCTCTCTTTATTTAAAAAAAAAGAAACTAAAACCGAATCAAAGAAAGTAGATATAAATTGACCTCAAATATGTTGCACCTGTGTCGAAGGACCACTTGCACGTGCTCAAATCCGACCTTCCATCTGGTGTAAAACGCAATGAAATAGTAATTAATAACTGATTGGTATAGAATTTGATTGGACTTTTTCAATTAAAATTGAATTTTTTTAATAAAATGTTCAGTTTTAGTTGGAACACGACTCCTATAGCCAGCGGTAAAAACATAGACAGGGGCCTACGTAAAAGTACGCATGTCACATATCTGTACGCCATCATACCTACCATAAATTTCAGACCAAATCCTCCAACAAGGATTACCCAGAAACCGCCATAAAAATACACACAAATTTCCTTCCTTCTCAATTCTCCTTGCACACAATTTCCACTCACTGACTCCCACTCTCATCACCATTTTTCCATTCCTGTACATAATCCTTTCTTCTCCACCCCTCTCTATACGACCATACCCAATCACCCTTCCGATAAAACTCCGATTCATCCTATTTCCGATCAATTCATGGCTCTCTCACCTGAAGAATCCGGCAACCAAACCCCAACCCTAATTCCCTCCCTTCCCAACGACCTAGGCGCCCTGATTCTGGCTTTCGTCCCGTACCCTCACCACGCTCGCCTCAAATCGACCTGCAAATCATGGAGACGCTTCTTCTCTTCCAAAGCCCCAATTTCCCTCCGCCAAAACTACCTAATTGCTCCTCAGATCCTCTGTATTTTCCCGGAGGACCCTTCAATTTCGTCTCCGCTTCTGTTTGACCCCAGAAACATGTGCTGGCTGCCTCTCCCGCCTATGCCGTGCAACCCTCATGTGTACGGGCTTTCGAATTTCATTTCGGTTGCGGTTGGGTCGAGTTTGTACGTTATAGGTGGTTCGCTGTTTGATACTCGGTCGTTTCCGCTTGATCGGCCTTGTCCTTCATCGTCTGCGTTCCGGTTTGACTTTGTGACGATGTCGTGGGAGTCGTTAGCGCCGATGATTAGTCCGCGGGGGAGTTTTGCATGTGCGGCGGTGCCGGAGTGTGGGAAGATCGTTGTGGCGGGAGGGGGGTCGCGGCATACGATGTTTGTGGCGGGAGGGAGTAGGATGAGTTCGGTGGAGATGTATGATATTGGGGAGGATAAGTGGGTGGCATTGGATGGGTTGCCTAGGTTTAGAGCAGGTTGTGCTGGATTCTTTTTAGGGCGGGAGTTTTGGGTTATGGGAGGGTATGGGGAGTCTAGGACGGTTTCGGGTGTGTTTCCGGTGGATGAGTATTATAGGGATGCTGTGGTGATGGAGTTTAATAATGGGGGGAAATGGAAGGAGCTTGGGGATATGTGGGTTGAAGGTGAGAGGAGGAGGCTTGGGAAAATCGTTGTTGTTGATGGTGGTAGTGGTAGTGATGCTAGTCCTGGAATTTTTATGCTCGACAGGAATGAAATATTCAGGTACATTTGTTATCCTGTAATTTATGTATAATATTATGTAATTGGAGTGAATTTTATATCAGTGTATGCTTGTGGTGCCTTCCGGATTGTGATTGTTAGAACAAAGTAGCATAGGTGGTTATTGTTTCTTTTAGGTGTTGCTTAATTATACATGTATTTTTGTAGTGTAATAGCAATGCCCAGGTCCAACTTGCATATCTATGTTTTCTGGAATAAGTTTAACTTTGGAGTACCCAGTCATACCCTGACTTCTTCACATGTTTCATGATACTCTTCCAGTCAAGGGTCTTTTCTGGTGCTCTGGCAGATTAAGCACTGTGATTTTTATCACCTGTGCTTTGGCCCTACTTAAAATTTTTATGTAACTTTATCATTCTGAGGGGGTTGCGTAAAATTTCGCTCTGTTACAACTTGCATATAACTAGAATGCATCGTTTAGGTTTTGTGGCTGGTGTTTTTTTTACTGGCAGTATTCCAGGTCTAGTGTCTCCCGCCGCCACCCCCC